>WWET01001863.1:212222-222445 GCA_011038615.1 Limnodynastes dumerilii | reverse complement strand
GCAACGCAACTTGGGGGCTGGGGGCACATGAGGGGGAATACATGGGGGCTGGGGGCACATGATGGGGAATATTTGGGGGCACATGATGGAGAATACTGGAGGCTGGAGACACATGATGTTGAACAGTGCGGGGCTGGAGGCACATGATGGGTAATACTGGGGAGGTTGGAGACACATGATGGGGGATACAGGGGGCTGCAGACACATGATTGGGATACTGGGGGCTGGATACACATGTAGGGGAGATACTGGGGGCTAGATTCACATGATGGGGGACACTGGGGGGCTGAAAACACATGATGGCAGATACTGGGGAGGCTTCGGGCACATGATGGGGGATACTAGGGGCTTGGGGTACATGATGGGGAATACTGGGGACGCTTGGGGCACATGATGGGGGCTTGAGAGACATGATGGGTGATACTAGGAGATGGAATAACAGGAATAGGGAATACTGGGAGGCTGAAGACAAGATGGGAAATATTTTTCGCGTCATTTTGACGGGCCTTTGACTAAGTAAGTTTTATTTCATGTAATTTCTGTTTGTGTCATTTGTTATATAGTTTATATATATTGTCTTAAATGTAATGTCTGATGATTTCTATTAAGTACAGATAAAATATGGATGCCAATTACTTTCGCCTGTCAATTTATTTTAAACAAAAATGTGCTCCTTTTTCATGGATACCAACATATAAATCCATGTGTGTGTGTGTGTGTACCCACTAACATGTTTTTTGCCAGAGTAAAAATATTCCTCATAGCAATTTTAAGGAGTATTTCAAGGATTAGTTTAATATTGTTGTTGGTGTTATGACCCTGACCTCACCTGAGGCTGCATAACTTATGTGAGATAAGGGGCTATCAAAACAACCACCTGGTCTGTTCTACAATGACTAATTCTCTCTATTTACCTCCCCAACCACTCAAAATCTCAAAAACTGCCACCATTAAGAATTATGGAAAGCAGCATACAAACTGCCAAGGATAATTTCTGTGCAGGGACTAGCAAGAGTCTTGAACATTTCTCTCCACTTAAGAGATCCTAAGAAATGAAAAATTCTATATGCTCAAGTCATACATTTTAAATATGATTTAAATTTCTATGTGGGCCAGCTGCCCGTACAGCGCCTGAATTTCACACAAAATTAAAGTGCTGTGTTGAAAACTCTAAAGTGCAGATGTGTGCACAAGAGTGCAATAAATCTCATATGTAGATCAAACAACTTATGATAACATCCTGTGATTCTAATAATTACACAGTAATAATGAAGAAAGTGCTGAGTGAATAACAAATAAGTAAAGGTAAAGTGAGACTTCAAGTGGGCGGTGCATTGCGATGGCCGCATTTTAACAGCTCTCCCGGCGGTGGACCTTAAAATCCCCCTTCATCTATTAGTAAATGATACCCTTTGCAGGCCAATTTTGGTTTGGGGGCAGGAGAATCTTCTCAGCCATCAATTGGGGACAAAATCGCCACCGGGAAGCACTTTGAAGCCCCGGAGTCAGGCCCGAAGGATCGCGACCTTTCTGTGCCAGTGCCCACATGGTATGCTCCTTGGGCCTGATCCAGACCTGAAAAGCCGATCATGCGCCGGGCAGATGTTGCCTGGCGTTGCTACGGCAATGCCCAATCGTGAATCAGGCGTCCGTAGCAGCGCCATAGGGACGCTGGAGGGGACGTCCCCCAGCGTCTCTACATTCAGGTTGGTGTAGGTGGGCGGGGAATCTAGTTTAATAAGGGTGGGGGGGGCGGGCTAGGCGGCCATACGCTCCTGTGCGAGGTAGGGTAGCTTTCAGTCGGCGCAAGGAAGGGGCCATACGCCCGCACAGGGGGAGTGTCGGTGAAAGTGAACGCCGTTACGCTGTGCTTTAGTAAGCACAGCGCATCGACGTAGGTCTGGATCAGGCCCCTTATCTCTAGGCCCTATTTACACTTACTTGGGCCATAATCTCTGACTGAGTTGGGGACTTTTTCCCTCCGGAGTTGCAGCTGTGCTGTTCTGATCCTCTGGGGCAGCTGTCGGAGGAGTACTTCTGAACGCGCCTCTCTGTAGTGTGGTGCTGGCGGGAGTTGCTGTAACAGAGGAGCGGAGACAGCCTGAGGGATGACTTTGAGCCTTTCTGCTAAGGCTAGGGGATACAAGGCTGTCTGCCGGGAGTGATTACTGGAGCGCAGGTGACTTTTTGCTTATCTGCCTGTCGGGGCTGGGAGACGCTGCTCCTGAACAGTACCCCTGAGGAGGCCATTGAAGCAGGGTTCCCATTAGCTAAGCTGCGGTGCCTGATCTTCAGTGGGCAGTATACAGCAATGGACCTCTTCTTTACTTTACTTTATTATCGCTAAACTGGGGCTTGGTAAAATCTGTTGTGCTCCATTATATCAGCTGCATCTATCAGTGCTGACTACAATACTGTTTGGCCCAGCAATAAATCTGGATTTTCCTACTGTTAATACAGGTACAGATAGGCTAATATATATAGCCCTGTAGAGTGACTTTTTTGCATTATTTAGCAGATTAAGTGAGAGGTTACAGATTTATTACAATACAAAGATCTTGTGATCCTACATACAGGTTACTTCAGGTACTGGCGTTTTGTGGAGCTGTGACGCCATCTTATTATCACAGAGGCTCCATTTTGTAAGAATCCTATCTATTATAGGTTAATATTGAAATTCAAGCAATATTAATGATGAGAGCTGCAAATATAGCTAGGATATGTAAAAATTAGGTTATGAATTGTTAAAAAACAAATGAATGGCTTCAAATACATAAAATAACAATAGTTTATTAAACAAGCTTAATTAGCAAGTTAAAACCATATTTGCTAAAGTCTAAGCCTCCTCCTGAATTAATACACAAACCAAAACAGACCATGGTCCACTGAAGGGCTCAGCAGTATATGGGATTTCCACAGATGTATGATCAGCAAATGTTGTAAAGACACTTGACGGCCCAGATATGCACACAGCAATTAATATGGTTGAACAGTGACTCTCAACCAAATCAAACAGCAGCCATATACGTGTGATCTTTATACCGGGGGACAAGCTCCTATCCGTCCCATTGATGAACCGGTAGGCAGTCCAGGTAAAGGCAATAATATCACTTGATATTCTGGATTATAGAGTACCTGTCCGCCGTACAGGCACTGTTGCAGAGGGGTATTTACTGCCTCTGGAAGGTTGGATTATGCTGTCTCTGGGCTAGCTGTCTGTCATACAAGCGCTGTTGCAGAGGAGTATTCACTGCCTCTGATAGGTTAGATAATGCTGTCCCTGGGCGGCTTCTCGATAGCCTCAGAGTGCTAGAGATGAAAGAGATTTCAGTCAGGGAAGTCCAAAGTAATGATAGAAACATAGAAACATAGAAACATAGAAAGTGACGGCAGATAAGAGCCACATGGCCCATCTAGTCTGCCCATTTGTTTATTGAAAACTATACTGACCCTAGACCCTATTTACCCTCAATTGGGGTTACAATTTAGGATACCCTTATATTTATCCCAAGCATGTTTAAATTGTTCTACTGTATTGGCCGCAACCACCTCAGATGGGAGAATATTCCATTTATCTATCACCCTTTCAGTGAAGTAATTTTTCCGCACATTTCCTTTGAATCTACCACCCTCCAGTTTGTATCCATGCCCTCGTGTTCTATTACACCTTTTCTTTTGAAAAATGGTACCCTCCTCTAGCTGGTCACAACCCTTGATGTATTTGAAAGCTGCTATCATGTCCCCCCTCTCCCTTCTCTGCTCCAAGCTATACATATACAATGATGCTAGGAACTGTGGATAGCGGCCCACTTGTGTGGCTTGGTCAGGCTAATAGGCACAGGAGGAACGCTGATTAGACCACCTTAACGCATTTTATCGCTACCCTGCGATTTCGTCAGAAGGAATGATTAAGGATTCTATCCTTCTCTGTTTAAAACATGCTTAATCACTTAATTAGTTATCAGCTGAGTTATCACAAAGTCTTGTTTCACGTAGGAGGAAACATAAGTAAAAGAAGCCATTCATGTTAATTGATCATGAAAAATAAGAATAAAATAATAATGGTAAATCTAAAAATACATAATTGTTGTTATCTGATAAAATATAATGGAGTTTGCTTTCTTATACAATATATGCAATTTTATTGTCAAATGGTGAGCTCTCTGAGAGGCACCAGCGTTTTATTTTTCAATCCATCCGGTTTATTTTAAACCATAATTATTTTCTTTTTGACAGTCATTTTTACTTACAGACACTCGGTACCGCGATGGGGACCCGGTTTGCGCCCAGCTTCGCCAACCTATAATTGGGCATCTTTGAAAATGCCCATGTGTGGGGGGGCAGACTGGGTGCGCGCCTGGTCCTCTATCGACAGTACATAGATGACCTGTTTTTTATTTGGGACAGCCCGGCGGAATCGGTCAGCGACTTCTTTCATAGTCTAAATAATAATAGCTTTAATTTAACATTTACATACACCCAAAACCCGTTGACAATAGATTTTTTGGGCATCACTTTACTTACTAGTATCATCACACATACTTACCATACTTACATTATTGTACGTAATGTGCGTATCGTTTCGATACGTATGTTGCGTATATGCGGTCTAAAAGACCGCATATACGCAATCTACATATCGAAACAATACGCAGATTACATACAATAGCTACTATGCATGCGCAGTAGCTATTGTTCATTGAATTACAGCCGTCTATGGAAGACAGACGTAGTTCTGGATCTACCCCAATTTTCTTAGTTTCAGCAGTAACCATCAAAAACAATGGTTAACTAATATTACGGGGGGACAACTTCGCAGGATACACCGTAATTGTTCCTCATTAGATAAATTTGAGTCACAAGCTACCACTATGTTACAGTCCTTTAGAGAGAAGGGGTATCCGGAACCTCTACTTAGTAGGGCGTTCAAGGACACCGTTGCTCTAGACAGAAATGATTTATTAGACACCATTAGTTCAAAAGAAAACTTAAGTTTAATACAAATTTATTTTAATTTAAATTTAATTTAATCAGGCATCCAGAGGTATAACCAACATCATGAAATGTAATTTCGATATTTTAAAATTGGATCCATTATTAAAATCAGTATTACCCGAACGCCCCCTGGTAATTTTTAAAAGAGCTAAAAACCTTAAGAACTTTTTAGCTCCGAGTTTCTTTGATGGGTGGAAAAAGAATGCTAAGACATCAAACAATCCCTCCACCACTATATATAAGGATAGTGGAGGTCCTAAGTTTAAACTTCTGACCCCCACTAAAGGTTGTTACAAATGTGGGAGGAACAGGTGTATAACGTGCAACTTTTTAGGGAATAGGGTGACTCACTTCGAATCATTCAACACCAAACAAACTTTCACTGTTAACAGCTTCATAAACTGCAACAGTGAATATGTAATCTATGTATTACAGTATTTTGTAAATGCGGACTACAGTACATCTGCTTTTTAGAACATAAACGAAATATAGAGAAATCGAATCCCAATCATAGCGTTGCATGTCACTTTGACTCTCACCATGGGGGCAATACTAATGACTTATGTATTATAGGTAAAGAATCTGTTCCCCCCACAATCAGAGGAGGTGACAGATACAAAAAACTGCATGAGAGATGCCTTCTGGATACATACGTTATGCACGCTGTATCCAGAGGGTCTCAATAAGAACATTGATATGGATTTTGGGGAATAATTGGCATACAGATAAGAAGGTGACTTGTAAGATCATAAGAATGATTCTATTATGGTCACATGTATGATTATTGTTCCATATATCGAATATATTTGATGCCTGTTAATTGTACCACTTGAATCCATAGCGGTAAAATATCTGTATAGATTCGGGGACATTTCTGTTTAGATTATATAAATAATCACTAATTGTATAATTTTATTATATTACACCAATATTCTCTTTTGACTAGTCATTTAAATTCTGAATTCAAATTAATTTATCCAAATGTACTTATCATATTGTCAAAAATATTTATGTTAAACTAATATCTGAGAAATATCTGCATTGTATTCTAAAATCCCTAACTGTGTTTATTTGTAAATTGTGATCCTCAATAGCCTAATTTAATATATAGTCAACATACAATTTAAATATCAAGTTTATACTGGTACTTGGTAATCTATTTATTTATTTATCTATGTATTTTTTCACCATCTCACATTATTCGTGACAATAATCTGTATGGCTTATTATTATTATCAATATCTGTTTTTTATTTAATTTTGCCCAATCAAACCAATTTAAAGAAACTGGTATGGACATATATGCTTAATATAATTTATCTATATAACCTCATTATTTATATATGTACATTTGTTTTGAACTATATATCTGTGAAGATATTATCCTCTTAGGGTTTAAATGTATCTAGGTTTGAATTAATATGTATTTATATATTTATTTTCATATATTGTAAGATCAGGTAGAGCTGTGTAATGCTGACCATGTTATGGGTTAAGTGTTCCATGAATGACTCTCCTATATCTGTATTACGATGACTGAAATTGAATCAAAAATTGCATATTTTGCATAAGAAAGCAAACTCCATTATATTTTATCAGATAACAACGATTATGTATTTTTAGATTTACCATTATTATTTTATTCTTATTTTTCATTATCAATTAACATGAATGGCTTCTTTTACTTATGTTTCCTCCTCCGTGAAACATAGAATTCTTAATCATTCCATCTGACGAAATCACAGGGTAGCGATGAAATGCGTTAAGATGGTCTAATCAGCATTCCTCCTGTGCCTATTAGCCTGACCAAGTCACATAAGTGGGCCGCTATCCACAGTTCCCAGCATTGTTACTTTGGACTTCCCTGACTGAAATCTTTTTCATCTCTGGTACTCCGAGGCTATTGAGAAGCCACAGTGGCTCTGTCCACCCCACGGTGCCTGCATTTATTTCAGCTAACCCAGGGACAGCATTATCTAACCTATCAGAGGCAGTGAATACTCCTCTGCAACAGCGCTTGTATGATGGACAGCTAACCCAGAGACAACATAATCCAACCTTCCAGAGGCAGTGAATAGCGCCTGTACGGCGGACAGGTACTCTATAATCCAGTTTATCAAGTGATATTATTGCCTTTAACTGGACTGCCTACCGGTTCATCATTGGGACGTATAGGAGCTTGTCCCCCAGTATAAAGATCACACGTATATGGCTGCTGTTTGATTTGGTTGAGAGTCACTGTTCAACCATATTAATTGCTGTATGCATATCTGGGCCGTCAAGTGTCTTTACAACATTTGCTGATTATACATCTGTGGAAATCCCATATACTGCTTAGCCCTTCAGTGGACCGTGGTCTGTTTTGGCTGGTGTGCTTATTCAGGAGGAGGCTTAGACTTTAGCTAATATGCTTTTATCTTGCTAATTAAGCTTGTTTAATAAATTATTGTTATTTTATGTATTTGAAGCCATTCGTTTGTTTTTTTAACAATTCATAACTTAATTTTTACATATCCTAGCTATATTTGCAGCGCTCATCATTAATATTGCTTGTGTTTCTGTTGGATTTATTGGGGTGAGCAGACCCCAAATTTGATTAGTAGCGCTCACCAATAGCAGGACATTTTCAATTCATTAAAGGTAGCCCTTCTAGTGCCTCTCAAATAATTTTTTTTGTGTAATATTGAAATTGAACTCTCAATACTATTTGGTTGCATAGAGGCATATTGGAGTACAAATACCTCTCTTTTGTGACTTTCTCTAGTGACTTCCGCCTCTTGGATTGCTGCTGAAAGTTTATCTAATACCAAACTCTGTTTACTCAGATTGTTTGACTACTCCTGATTATTACACATGCTTATTGTGCTCTTATCGGATACCACCTGTAACCTGCCTAAGCACAGGAAAGCATAGGTTGCCTGATATTACACTACACTTTCCCATCAGACTGTATCTGGACCATAATCCTGTACTCGGAGCGGCGGGGAGAAAGCAGCGGTGATTGCCCTTACACCAGATAGATACTTGCTACATCAAAAACAACAAATTACCTACACTTCACACTATTTGATATAGGTCGGCTTATTGTAAGAAAGACAAGGAACACTCGTAACAATATACTTGTCAAAAGGTTTTACATTGGGTATTCTAGGTTAAGCATGACCATTTTTTTTTTATTTTTCACGCTTAGCTGAATGTTTCTGGTTTAAGCTATAACTGAGAGTCACGGTCGCTAGATTAATAGATACTTAGTGTTGATATACTTCAGTATCTATTCTATTGTACTGTTATTTTAAGCATGCCAATGTAGGGCAAGATGGGATAGGTGTTGCAACTCTAACAATTTTTTATCCCTTAGTGTGCTCATCTTTCAGTGGGCAGAGTGACTATATGACTAAACATCCGTGTGTTGTTTTCCTTAACAGTCATCGCCATATTTGCAATTAGTCTGGGGTAAGCGTACTACCACTCGGATACAAAAAATAAATAAAATAAAAAATACAAACTATAAAAAAAGTAGAGAGAGAGCTTTTATACCTATTTGGGCCACTACAGGCACTTCAGTAGTTGAAGAGTTGTCTTTAGGGGATGGACAAGTTTTTAGATAAAAACATGCCATTCAAAGGTTCTCAACAAGCTTCTAGGGCTAAAACCTCAAGGCACAAACAGACAGGTTCCAAAACTGCCCCCTCTTCGCCTGCTGGAGTTGAAGGCGGATCCCGCTCCACAAGTGGAGAAAAGGTGGAACCACTTACGCTCTCCTCAGAATCTCTCACAAATATAGCTCAAGAGCTTTCTAACAATTAAATGCCACTCACTGATAAAAACTTGACCGCATGCAGACCCTTTTTGAGGCATCTATTGCAAAAATTGAATCAAACACTAATAGAGTGACAGCTGTAGAACAAAGGACAAGTGACACAGAGGATCAAGTGGTGGGTATGCAAGCTACCCTAGATTCACAGGAAATTACTATTAAGAATCTAACTGAAAAGGTTGATGACCTGGAGAACAGGCACAGGCGGAATAACCTCCGCTTTGTGGGGATCCCGGAGAGGGTTAAGGGTGACAAATTGCTGGAACATTTGTCTAAAGATATTCCGTTGGGTTTGTGAATTGCCGCAGATATAGACATCCCACAAATTGAAAGGGCACACCGTTTGGGCCCAGAGAGACAGGGAGAGAGAAATAGACCTCGTGTAGAACAAAGGACAAGTGACACAGAGGATCGAGTGGTGGGTATGCAAGCTACCCTAGATTCACAGGAAATTACTATTTAGAATCTAACTGAAAAAGTTGATGACCTGGAGAACAGGCACAGGCGGAATAACCTCTGCTTTGTGGGGATCCCGGAGGGGGGCGGGGGTTAAGGGTGACAAATTGCTGGAATATTTGTCTAAAGATATTCCGTTGGGTTTGAGAATTGCAAAATTCTTGGATTACAGAATTAAAGAAGCTTATCTGTCGGCATATCGTAAAAATCAACAATTGTTAATGGGAGGAACACCAATCCTTCTCTTTCAAGATTTTTCAACTGCAGTGTCGCAAAGGCGAAAAGCTTTTGCTAAAATTTGCAAACTGCTATATACCCAGCGTAAGCGATTCTCTCTCCTTTACCCAGCAAAACTGTGTCTGTTGGATAATGGTCATACCTATTATTTTAATACCCCTGCTAAGGCAAATAATTATCTCGCACAGCGCCCCCCATCCCCACACGTGCATGAGGAGAACAAACATAGATAAGAAATCTAAAAATTCTGAATATTATACAACAAGAGATAGATAAGAATACTAATAATTCTGAATAATCTAAAACAAGGGATAGTTAGGAATCCTAATAATTCTTAGAAAATGTAGACTGTGCACATTGGGGTAGATCCTGAACTACGTGTGTGCGTACGTATTTTAGCGGTGCGTATTTTCGTACACGTAAGGTCAATACACTCCCCACGGCACACCCCTTGCACGGACGTATTTTCTCAAATTACGCGACCCAAACCCTACCTTAACTTTTCCTAACGTAACAGAATACGTCCGCTAACCGGCGTACAGACTACGCGAACGTACGCAGCTTAGCACGCCCATACTGTACACTTTAAATACCACCCCCCGCCTACTTCACGTAAAACACACGTATTGTTGACTAACGTAAATTTGGCACGCCCACACGTAAGTATTTACGTTAGCAATACGTGAAATCTCCATACGTTTGAAAATACGCTACGTGAA
>WWET01001863.1:200794-211008 GCA_011038615.1 Limnodynastes dumerilii | reverse complement strand
CCCACCTGGCGTGTCTACCCGGTTACATATCTTTGTGTCATCTGCAAAAAGGCATATTTTTCCCTCAATACCACAGGCAATATCACCTATAAAGATATTAAATAGCACTGGTCCAAGTACAGAACCCTGGGGTACTCCACTGGTTACCTTACCATCCCCAGAAGAGATTCCATTTACTACAACCCTTTGTTGTCTATCCTGTAACCAAGATTGTATCCATGCAACTATCTTTAAGTCCAATCCTAAAGTTTCCAGCTTATTTAACAGTCTTTGATGTGGCACAGTGTCAAAAGCTTTGCTAAAATCTAGATAAGCTATGTCTACAGATCCCCCTATATCTAAAACTTTACTGACCCAGTCAAAAAAATTCAATAAGATTTGTTTGACATGATCTTCCACAGTGAATCAATGCTGCTTGGGATCTTGTAAGTTACTGGATTTAAGATACTGTACAATTTGTTCCTTTAACAGTGTTTCCATCAATTTCCCTACTACTGGTGTTAGACTCGCTGTTCGGTAGTTTGACGCTTCCTCCCTACTTCCTCTTTTATGCATAGGGACGACATTTGCTATTTTCCAGTCCTCTGGAATTACCCCAGTTATTAGTGACTGATTGAATAATTCAGTTAATGGCTTTGCCAGCACCCCTGTAAGCTATTTTAGTATCCTCGAATGTATCCCATTTGGTCCCATTGATTTGTCCACTTTCAATTTTAAAAGTTCTTTTAATACCTGCTCCTCAGTGAAAGTAGTAGTAATTGCCCCCATTGTATTAATAGTCTTCCCATTCAAAAGTAGACTCTTCTCCTCTCTTTCTTTTGTGAATATTGAACAGAAATAATTGTTAAGATGATCTGCCATAGCCCTTTCACTCTCAATAAGAATTCCACTTTCGGTTTTGAGCCTTACGATACCCTCCTTTGTTTTTCTCCTTTCATTTATATACCTAAAAAAGCTTTTGTCCCCTTTTTGTACCAAGTGGGACAGTTTGGATGTGAGAATATCGCAAACCATATATACTCTAGTGAATATATCTGCACCTAATTCGGCATGCTATGCTTTTTCAAGATTTGTCTCAAGTGCTTAATAGTGGGAGGTGATATGAACACGGTGGACGACCCTACTTTGGATAAGTTACCCCCTCTAACCCCTTGAACTAATACACGATGGCAACATATTCATGCCCTTAAAATTAACCATAATCTCACTGATCCTTGGAGGCTTCTTCACCCTAACGAAAAAATTATACTTTTTGTTCCCCAGTACATCACAGCCTATCTCGTATTGATTACATATTGGTGGCAGACAGGCTGATCACATCTATACAGTCAGCAAATATTTATAATATAATTATCTCTGACCATGCTCCAGTCACGATAGAGTTGGAATACCCAACTCCTGTGGAATACACCCACCATTTGTGGCGCTTCCCAGATTATTTTACGCATTCAGTTGATTTTCATAGATACCTTAATGCCCAATGGGGAGAATACCTAGATAATATTGACCATTGGGAAGACCCTAGATTATTTTGGACGGCATCAAAGCCGTAATGAGGGGGCATATAATTAGCTACACCGCTAAGCAGGGGAAAGACCGTAAAGCCAAAGAGACTGCACTGCGGGGGGACATGTCAGACGCATTTCAGCATTATGTTGATGATCCTTCGGAGGATCATTATAACACCTATAATCAATCACGTCGGATCTTGGAACAGTTTCAAATGACACATGCAATGCGTGGCCATGCGTTTGTTCAACAGAGATATTATCGGTGGGGGAATAAAGCCGGAAAGCTATTGGCGGCCATGTCCAGGCCACGGGGGGGTTGGGGTGGCAAAGATACGTGGTGGCTATTAGAGACCCTTTCACTCTTAAGCTTCATGCAAAATCAGTTCCATGATTATTACCAGCGCCTATACTCAGCAAACCTGATAGACTGTAATATACAACAACAATTTCTGAATGAAGCTAGGCTTCCTAAGCTTACCCCTGACCAAAGAGAACTACTGGATGGGGACATCACGGCAGCAGAAATATCTGCAACGATTAAATCGTTACACCTAGGAAAGGCCCCGGGTCCTGACGGATTTACTGTCAACTATTATAAAATCTTGGCTCATCAAATTGCATCTCCTTTAGAGGAATAGTTTAGAAAAATACACACACATAGTGACAGTGATCCTACCTTTAATGAAGCTTACACAATACTGCTTCCCAAACCAAATAGGGATCCAAAACTGGTCGAGTCATACCGGCCAATATCTCTGTTGAACACCGACTTTAAAATACTGGCGAAGTTAATGGCCACGCGTCTTGAGTCAATTTTACCTTCTCTGTTGACCCAACACCAGCTGGGTTTTGTGAATGGGAGGCAATCGGTCAAGGGAATCCATACAGCCATTGCAGCAACAGTGTTTTCCCATGGCCAAGCAAACACAAATAACATCTTACTTAGCCTAGATACCAACAAGGCCTTTGATTCTGTTCTATGGGCCCACCTGTATACAGTATTAGATACCAGAGCATTTGGTTTGGATTTTTGTGGCTTATTGCCACTTTTTATTCTCGTCCCAAAACGATTTTATTGGTAAATGGTTGCTGGAGCAATCCTGTTGAGATGGAGAGAGGCACGAGACAGGGTTGTCCGGTTTCCCCTCTTCTCTTCAATATAGCGCTAGACCCACTGCTCCGGGTGTTACAAAACTGGACAGAATTTAAAGGCATAAAAATGGGTAAGGTGGAGACCAAAATTACTGTATTACTGTATATATCCAACCGTGTTACTTCCTCAAATCTTGGAGAGACTGGAGACATTTGGGAGGATATCTGGGTTTACGGTAAATAGGGACAAATCTATTGCAATGTGCTTGACTCCAGGGATTCATGTTCCCAGCTGGGAGAGGGTGTTGCAAATTCAATGGGCTAAGGAATCTATTAAATACCTGGACATTAGCTTACCTAAAAACCCATCCCGCTTATACGAACTAAACATAAAACCAGCAATACGAGAAATAGAAGGGGAGTTGGGAGCGTCTCTCTCTTTCCTACATGGTAAGAATAAATATGATAAAAATTATCTCATTTCCGAGACTACTTTATCTCATCCAAGTTCTTCCCTTAATTATAACTAAATCTGATATTGCCCACATATATGCGATTTATCGGAAATTTCTTTGCGCAAAAAAATGTCCATGCATAAGTCTAAAACGTCTGCAACAACCCAAAACTAATGGTGAATTAAACTTGCCAGATATTGCTACCTACAACCAGGCAGCACATGTGAGATATTTACGTGACTGGCTGCAAGAGACAGAAACATATTCCAATCAGATCTTCCAACAAGCAACCCAAAACTAATGGTGAATTAAACTTGCCAGATATTGCTACCTACAACCAGGCAGCACATGTGAGATATTTACGTGACTGGCTGCAAGAGACAGAAACATATTCCAATCCACCTTTGGAAATATAATTTCTTAACGGAATAAATTTAACAAATTTCTTACACCGCCCGGACCAAGAGATTGCCTTGGAGCTGAAAGATAATCCCCTATTGTGGAACACACGCAAAGTTTGGCACATACTTAGACATAAACATAACCTACACTCCTTTTCGACAATTCATTTAACATTATCACATAATCCAGATTTCCACAGTGGCATGGCATCCTATCCATTTATGATTTGGAGGGTAAGTGGGATAATTAACATAGGATCTCTTCTTGACAAAAGGGCTAAATGCCCCATTAGCTTTACAGAAGCCTGTGATAAATTCCAAGCGATACAGGCCTTTCCGGTAGCCTTCTTGCAAGCACGGCATTACATCTCTAAGATGATTTAACAATTTAATGACCAGGATTGGAACAATCCATTGGACAACTGGCTAATTACAGATCACCCTTCTAAAGGGGCAATATCCCATAATTATAAATTTCTCAGAGATATAAGTGAGTATGAAAATGTAAGGTCAGGGGTTGTACAATGGTGCTTAGTTTTTCCTAATGTCACAATTCCTTCCTTATTAAAACATTTGCAAATGTCATGTAAACTTATGCTGGCAAATACTTACACAGAGATGGTTATTAACATTTTTCACTATTCATATTTATCGCCCGTTAGAAGATTTAAAATGGGTAGTCTAACTAATACTAATTGTCTTAGATGTAATCAGCCAGAGGCTAACCTATTTGTTTTTGGAGTTGCCCAATAATACGCTGATTCTGGATAGAGATTTGCAAATTTGCGGAGGAACAACTGGGTAGTCATATTCCCCTTACTCCTGAGTGGGCAGTCTTCGGCATGATTCCTGAAGGTCAGCGAAAAAGTAGAGAGGAAAAGAAGCTGCTACTTATAATTAGTGCGGTTGCTCGCATATCTATTTTGCACTTGTGGTTACATCGCACAATGCCCCCTATATATTTATTTAAAAGCAAATTATTCTATGCCTTTAAGATGGAGTGGGTGAAGACTATGCTGAACAAGGAGGAGTCCGCGAAGTGTTTCTTCCAGGTCTGGGAGTCATATATTAACTTGTTACCAATAGAACTTAAAAGACAAATACATCTTAGTTTTCATCAAACGAGCTGGTATCTATGCCGTGAAATTGCCAATGACCCCCCTATATTACTGGACTAAATCACTCCGTGTGCTTCCTCTTCACATTCCGAGGGGGTGTATCGGAAACCAAACTAATACCGGAAGAAGAGGTAGGGGGTGCACGATAGTGAGTATGCTACAGTCTTTATTTCTATTAATACAATGACATTAAGAATACAAAATGTTTTATGAACAATGTTATTCTGTAATGTCACCTAATATGATTTGTATACAATTGCAATGTGCACTGTATAAATAACACTTATTTACAAAAAAAATAAAGGTAAAGTGCTTAATGGAAAATTGAATGATAAAAAACCATAGGTGATTAAATGTTCTCCCCTTCCATTATTGAAAAAAAAATTGTGCTGGACAGTCCCAATAGGTCCTTTATGTCCCAATAGGTCCTCCTCAAATGGGCCTTAAATAATGAATATATAAATGAATAATTTTCAAGTCCCAGTTCAAAAAAATATATATAAAAGTCCAAAGTCTGACAAGCGGCAACAATAAACCCTTTTAGTGTAAACAGATCTTCCAACAAGGGGTACCTTAAAAAAGATCAAATAAACATCTTGAATAAAATAAAACTTTTACTTTCCACAATAAAATAAATACACAAACTAAGACCATAAAAAGCAGAAGATCGTGGGAACTTCCCTTTGCTCCAAAGCCGATTCGTGGTGGTATGCGGGACGGGAGCGCTCTGTGAAGCCCGGGCAGTGCAGGATGGATCAGCCACGTCTCGTCTTTCCTGTCTGCAAGTGAAGTACTGGGAGGTCCGGACCCTTTTACAGAGAATTCACAACACATTTCGGGCGACTGCCCTTTTTGAAGTGATGCTCCATGTGTGTCTCGAGAGTCTATTTATGCCGCCAGACGATCAGTTGATGTCCTTCCGATCCACGTATATCGTTATAACTTTTGCCATTTATCAGACATATGGAAATCGTTTGCTAAATGTTCATTGTGCCGTGACATTATTAATACAATTTGCATGCAATATTAAAAAGTCAATAAATGTTGAACTGCAGTAAAAAGAAATTGTGCTACTTATTTCTTAAAGAGACGGTACCACATTTTTTCTTAAAGTGATAGTGCTTACATAATAGTGATCAAGTGATTATAGGGTGGTGATAATATATAAAGAGGGGAAGAAAATAAATAACACATAATAATTAATAACCATAAAAATAAACTAAGTCTACCTCTAACTGTAGAAGAAATAATGAACGTAAAGCCATCTCTATTTTCATAAAACATAACTATAGATGCATTTATATTCTATCCAGTAGAGGGAATATTTGGAATATATAGAAGGGTGGAGCCAAATGGCATCCCTATCTCCCTATTTATAAAACCCAATATACTGGAATGATCCCTATAAGAACCCTGTATGTAAAGGTAAACTAAGGAGATGGAGCCGGCAAGCATCCTAACCCCCCACCTACCTATCCTAACAGTCTCAATAGTGAACCACACTAATGCACCTCTATATTGACCCATTTGACTATAATAGGTTGCCCACTTTAAAACATGTAAGAATAAATGTAAGAATACATTTATTAAAATTAATAAAACCATAGAGATCCAAAAATAAATAAAATCATAGAGATCCATCAAATATATGGCCCAGAGAGAGAGGTCTTGATTCTGTTCCCGTGGATGTTCATTCCACCTACAGTACCTAATCTTCTTCTGGGGTCTCCTACCACAATACTGACCAGGACCACACCAGAATAGCTTCCAAGATCAGACAAGATTGGGAGTATTCACGGAGGGTATGACTGTAGGTGGTGTTGGATCATCTTAAAGGAACCATTTAACTTCAAATTCCTGGTTTAACCCAGAAGGTTGTAATGAATTGAAGTTAAAAATAGACTTCATCTCTGATTTGGCTAAAGATGAACCTTTATCGTAGATTCTCCAATTATTAGGAACCTTTTTGAAACCGCAAAATTTCTTAATATGACTGATATCCCCCTTGTGGTGAGTTTTAAAGTGGGCAGCCATAGGATGTGAATCCAGGTCTTTCTTAATGTTTTTAATATGTTACTTCCATCTGATTTTTAAAGGTCTGGAGGTGCGGCCTATGTATTGGAGTTGACATGTATATTCTATTAAGTAAGTGCAGTTTTTAGTGTTGCATGTTATAACATCACTAATTTTTTCAATATACTAATTGGACGTTGAGGAAACCTCTGTTATTTTTGGGGGTCCACTAATATGCTTACACATAGTGCACTCCCCACATCTATAAAAACCTTTAGATTTTATTAGGTCCTTATCCTCTTTATGCTCAAACACGCTCCTAACTAAACGGTTTTTCAGATTTGGGGCCCTACGGTAGGTAAAATTGGGTACATCTCTTATATATGGTTGAAGTTATGAATCCCCTTGGAGAATATGCCATGGTTTTTTTTTATAATGCTTTCCACTTTCTTATGCTGATTGCTGTACTGGGTGATAAAAGGAATATAGGGTAGAGTCTGATTAATGTCCACCTTAGGTGCAAGCAAACTGAATCTTTCCAAAGACTGAACTTCGGATATCTTTTTTATTTAATAAACCTTCAGAATATCCCTTCTCTAAAAAATTCCCTTTTCATGACTTGTGATTGGAGGTCAAATATATGGGGGTCGGAGCTCCCCATGAATTATATATAAACGGCAGATGATACAGATATCCTGCATGTGTGTACAATCAGTGCTCAAGTGCAGCAGCTCCTATGTTATCACTGCCGCAGGGGATTCACTTCTGGTCATCAGACTCAGAGCCTGTAACTATAGAGTTCTGTGTCGGCTCTGCCCTCCCCCTCATATGAGCAATGACAACACGCCAGCACCGATCCTCCCTCACGGAGCTGACAGACCAGTGCCGATCCCTTTCCTTCATTTCCTCACTGTGCAAGACAACCCAGCAGAGATTCTCCCTCCCCTTCTGTCTATCATGGTGCTGGCAGCCCAACAAAGATTTCCCTCCCCCTCGCATCACTCACATTCCTCTGACAGACTCTGACATATGTGTGTGTGTGTGTGTGTATATATATCAGAGAGATATATATCTATATATGAGGTAGTCATAGAAATAAATTAAACTCTTGTTCATTTCTCATAATGAGAGTGGGACCCCATCATGGAATAAAGAAATCAGGGATCTTTAATGACATAACATAAGAGACTTTTTAATATTGTGTGGACAGAATTTTAAGCTTTTTTTCTTAAAGAAATCTACTTATCAATTTTAGGCAGTGCTTCTACGTTCTGATGCATTGCAGCTGTACCCCAGCAGTACTTTTGGGAAAGTTTTAACTGAGCACAGTTGTAGGTATTTAAAAATACTTACCAGTTCTACAAGTGACAGACTTTAGAAGCTGTTCCAAACTTTGTATATAAATGTGTACTCTTTAGAAGAAAGCTCAGAAGTCAGCTATATCTGGGATTCTAAGGTTAGTGATATTAACCACTCTTAACTATTTATGATTACACTGTACCACCAATGTGTGTGTGTGTGTGTGTGTGTGTGTGTGTATGCCAGCACCTACACTTCTGCATTCTAATGTCTTATTCACTTCTCTGTTATACAGTTCAACAGATACATGCTTTCAGTGTATTTGAACCACGTGTTTCCTTTATAATGCATTATGCAAACTTTTTTTTATATAGCAGTCACACCAGAACCCTATTTTCCCATTCACTGAATTGCCTATTAATATTGAGCCTCCTATGTGGCATGTCAGTCTCCTCTATTAGCCAGTTACACTGTGTCCTCAAATAGCTCTTTATCTTCACTAAAGCAATCACTTTCCTTATGCTTTCTTCACACAAGTGATTACCCAACCCCATGGTAATGGAACTGGTTGATGATGGATGGTGCAACTTAACACAGCTTTTTCCCTGGTTGTCATTAGCAACAGATACTGGATGCTTTCATCATGCGACATCCGTTACCGAGACACACAGTGTATATAGATAATGGGTGTGGTTCAATGATTCAATTGGCCCTTTTATGATAGGGACGTTTTTGCTAACGATTTTGCAATGAGGGACCCAATGGAGACAAGTTTGTAAAAATCCCCAGCGGCAATTTCCCCAACCCTTATCCTCACCCTAACCCTCCCTTATCATTACCCTAACCCTCCCCACAGCCTAACCCTAATACTCCTCTTCTATGCTATATCCCTCCCCGCAACATAAATCTACTAACGTGTCAGGTGTCTCGGCAGGTACCATCAGGTGCTGAGGCAGTTGTTGCTGCGGGTCTTGTCGCTGGTCCGGATGTCAGAAAGGTAATGATTGGGTAAGTTCCCAAAAAATAGATTCAGAATACTTACCCAATCATTATGAAAACTTTCTAAGAAGTGATATTTTTTAAATAGAAACAGCCAACAATTATCTTCGGCTGTGTGTATATCAGAAATTTCATTTTCAAATCAGCAAACGTAACCGTAGATAATAAGGGTCTTTATATTAAGGTTGACTCTAATAAAAAGCATTTTGGCTTTTTGTGAGAAAAGGGACATAGGGGTAGATCCAGAACTACGTTTGCAATAAGTTTCCTCGCGTAGCGTATTTACGCGTGCATACCTTCTATACACTCCCCTTGTCACACCCCTTGAATGCACGTATCTTGACCAAGATACGCATTCCAAACCCTACCTTAACTTTTGGCAACGTAACCGATGCGATCCGCTCACGTACGTATGGGCAACACGTATTTACGCAGCTAAGCACGCCCAAACTGTGCACTTTAAATACAAACCCCTGCCTACATAACGTGTTTCAGACGTAATTTTGGACTCACGTAAAATTGGCACGCAAACACGTAAGTATTTACATGACACATATGTGAATAGCCTATATGTTCACATTTACGCTACGTTACGGAGCGTATTTTCTTTGATGCGCATGCGCAGTACTTACAAAAATGCAATTTTACATCTCAGCCACGCGTAAATGCGCTCACAAGCGTTGTTCTAGATCTGGCCCATAGTCTTTTAGGGGTTATATCTAAGAAAGTATTTTAAACATTAAGATGAGATTTTCACCACTTGGTAGAAAATTGTCTTTTGGTGCTGCATGCCAAATTTTATAAAACAGGTGGTAGATTTACTAATGTTGAATCAACGTTCAAATCAAAATTTTTGGGCGATTTTAACTGTAATTTTGAAATCACTGTAGTTACTAAAGCAAAATCACCTTAAAATCGCCAAAAATACAGCCTTTTCAAAATTGTTGTTTTGAAAATCGTAATGCCAATAATAGCGGCAAAAAAATAGCAGCAATATTGCCTTTAAAAAGCACAATTCAAATGCGCCTGTTGTGAGTGTCACTTTGATGTAAAGTGATTATATTATATTTTATATTATAGGAACGGGGGCATGATAAGTTATATTATATGAACGGGGTTCATGATTTATTATGTCATATGTACCAGGGGGACATAATTTCTGAAAATATATTTAGGGGGGTCAATTTGTACATTGAGGCATGCCATCATGCTGCTTATGGTACTAAAAGGCACACCATGCCCTGTAATACATATGATAATAGCATGTTGTGGTATGGTTTTTTAAGTGTAAAAACAGTTTTTAACAATTTTAATATATATATATAT
>WWET01001863.1:180859-200613 GCA_011038615.1 Limnodynastes dumerilii | reverse complement strand
TTTAATACAGTACATTCACCTCTCGATCAGCCCCTCTGTGTTAATGGACCAGGACAGAAGACATTCTCCGACTGAGACTTATTGTGTCTATCAGACTAGGGGAAGCAGTAGCAGTAGCTGGAAGATCATTGATTATTCTGCAAGTTTGTGACGATGCTTTCAGGGTGATCTTGATTTCTATCTTGAGGGTGCACCCTTGGGGGAAGGGGTCCACTGCCCCCTTCCCCCTCTTCCCAGTTCTGCCCCTGCTTAGAATTTTATGAGGTGATTGACTAGGCAGGATATACACGTATAACTTACTCTTTTTGGGGCAGTCTTGTGGCTGCATTTGGCCACATCCTACTTCAGTTCTGTTATCAATATCTATAGTCATTATGGCCATCAATAGGAAATTAACTTGTTCTTCATTCACATATAGCAGATGTATCCTTGCTGAGCAATGCTGAATGAGGTTACACTTGAGTTTGCACTGATTTTGATGTTACTTAGTAATATTTTTTTTCTGTTCTTTTCTTTGATTATTGTTTAAAAACATGCTCAACAAAATTTAGTACGGACAAAAAAGGGGTTTAAACATTGAATGATTAATTAGTAACTTACCTGCTTTCTTAATAACAGCACAGACTTTAGTTACAGCTGCCTTCTCACTAAGGCCACATACATTTTCAGAGAATACTCTGAAGTAGTAGGAATTTCCAATTATCAGGTCTGAAACAGTGCAGTTAGTTTGGCGATAATTCTCAAGCACAGTAAACCATTCCTGTTATAGGAAATAGTTGTCATTTTAAAAGGTACATTACATTTTGTAGCAAATCAGTGATTAGTTACTTTAATACTTAATTAAAACAACTTATTAAAACAAAAACATGAAAACTTGCCAATTGTGATCACAAATAAAGAACATAAATATTTGGCATATAATGGTATAGCAAACAATCTATGCACCCCTTAATAATCATTTACATTTCACATGCAAGACTTTAAAGGTGGACGATCCTACATACAGTAAGCATTTATTATAGAATAACTTACCCATGCTGCACAAGATAAACACAACCTGCAAATCATAAAAATTGCTCCCCTAGGGCCTGATTCAGAGATCCTATATTAACGATAGTTAGGTGCGTATATTTAGGATCGGATCGATTTTGCATCAACTGCGCATGCGTAATAAAAGTGCAACGCCATGTACGTTGAAGTTAGGGTCGGAAATGCCTTAAGGTCGGACTTGTGAATTGGTCGGAAACAATTGCGATCCTAAGTCCAGCGGAAATCTAGGAACCAAAGGATTTGCATAAAAATGGGCAGGGGGAGGCATTGAGATGAGGGAAAGTGGGCACAATTACAGACATAGGACCATAAATATACGCAACTATTGCACATAAGGTTGGAAGTGAGTTCGGCCAGATAGGGCAAGTCAATGCAGGTCTAACTTTAGGTCCGGCCGCTGTTTTCAAAGGGGAGTGACTGTTTATTCAGTGGGATGTAACCTGCTCCGACCTGCCACTTAGATGCGTATATTTGCGATACCATCGGCAGCAGATCTCTGAATCAGGCCGCTAATCTCCCAATACAGGAGTAAATAATAACAAACAAACAAGGGCTTTACTCACGCTCCTTAAAGCTTATAGGACCCGATCCACACCCCCGCATGCATGTTTTCCACACATGCGGGGGTGTTAAATTTGTACAAGAGAGGAAAGTAAACTCCCCCTCTCTCATATGTAAAATGTGTGACTTACATAAGGCAGCCTCAAGTCACAATTGCAGATCAGCGGTCCGTCCAACCCCTAATCTGCTTGTAAGTGGGATACCCATTCCACGCTGTAAAGTTTAAATGCTTCCCCAAACCCGATGAAAAAACATGTGCTCTGCGCTAGATGCAAAAAACACAACCTTAGCAGTGCCATGCTTAGCGGCCATGTGATCCGGACTGACATGGAGGAAGATGGTCCTGGCCTGTGCTCCAATAGGAAAGCAGATGGGAATGGTAAATGGGTCACTACAAATACGACAGTGCTTATGAACTGACACAGGCTCTGTACATTGTGTAATGTGCTTGTGCCCTACTAATGCATTGTATACTGCTATTACTATTAGATCTGTTCCTTCAATATAAAACTATTATGTTACTGTGTGAAAGAAGTAACTTATAAATCTCCTATAAAAAAAAATCAAAACAGGACTTGTTACAGCCAATAACCAATGCATTTCCTTAATGTAGAATTTTTATTATTTACAAATATACACATCATAAACTTCCTGCTTTTTCACAGAGAACGTTAATGCAGGGTTGCCGACTCTCCCAGAATGTCCGGGAGACTCCCGAAATTCGGGCAGTTCTCCCGGTATCCCGGGAGAGCCTGCAAATCTCCCGAAAGAGACTTGAGGCCAAGTCCTGCCCCCGCCTAACAACACTAGTATACTAGTGTTGCTAGGGCCAGGGAGTGACTTGATGACGCAATTTGCGCCATCAAGCTTCATCCCAATCACCATTTCTGCAAAAAAACGGGTAAGTATGAGTCAGGGGGCGGGGCTTAACGGCACAATTTGCATAAATTGCGGCATTAAGCCCTGTCCCCACTAACATTTCTAGTTTCCTTCTGGGATCTCCCGGAGGGAAGCTGTCAAAAGTCGGCAACCCTGCGTTAATGGACGTCTTATGTCTCGGCAGTCAGATAGTACAACCATATTATCAGTATTGTCATTTTACATATGTTTTATTTTTTACAGTGCCATCATATTAAATAGCTCTTTACAATTTTACACACATCAACCTTTGCCACATTACAGTCTAATTCCCTAACAAACTCTCACACACACTCAAACACTCACACACACAGGCTAGGGGTAATTTTTGCCTTGTGCAGTATGCCAGTGTCAGGAGAAGAGCTTGGGCAGGACACGGCGGAGCTTATTTGCCGCATTTTCGGGCTCCAAAACTTTTGCAGCTATGCTTATATACCCCACATGTATTACACGCATTGGAAACCCCCCCTTCAAAATCCTGTGTTTGCCACTGATATCATCTAGGATGTATTTTTAACTATTACTTTTGGATGTTGTAATACACCTCTCTCAGCCTTTTGTCCACGGCAGTGCAAAGAAAGAAGTACTTTGTGTATTTCTGATTAATTAGTATTTTTATATTGTTTTTTATTTACTGAGGTTGTGTTTTTTGCCTCTAGCGCAGAGCACATGCTTTTTCATTGTCTTTGATTATCTTTTATCAGGGTAGCAGTCCCTGTTTATGTGCTCACGCTCCGAGACAAAATATTTTATTAATTATCGTAAATACTCTTTTTGAACACCAAGGCTCAGGCTCAACACTCTACTGTTTCCCCAAACCCATCCTGGCGTGTGGAAGGGAAGCACACACCTAACCCTTTCTACTTAAATTCCATCATATGGAATTAAGTTCCATATATTGGTAGTTATGTTAGTAAAGCTAGTAAAACTAACATCTGGAGGGTGTATGCGCCCTCTAGTCCATACAGCCCACTAACGCACTTTGCATACATAAGTGAGTTATTATTCTCATTTGTGGATCCGGCCCATAGTCAGTAATGCATAAAACCAGAATACATAAATATCTCTATGATAAAAAGTTATTGACACATACAGTCACTATAGAGTATATTAAGTGCATATAAATAACTTGCAGTCATACCATTCAATTTTGAAATGACAGTTCATCCAACAGTGTACATACTTTCAAATCAGCTTTGTAAATATTAAGTTATAAAAATAGTTGCAGTACTTGTACTTTAAATAAATCTGCCAAAGTCTCAAATGTGGACACAGTTATTGAATGGAACCTGTGATGTGGCTTCCTGAGTGGAAACTGTAAGAAGAGAAAATTCCTAATGATAAGTCCTACTTAAGTGTCCACTGACACAAAGGAATGTCAGAGTTTCCAATCGCTGTACATACAAATTCCATCAGCTTATACTGTATAATAGGCAAATCTATTTAAAGTGGATTAATTTTAAGTGGAGGGTAATATCAGAGTTACAACAGAGTTAACACGGAGGAAACCAGAGGAAACAGCACCATACTCTGCCCTAAAACAACTTTAACAACAACATATATTGAGGCATTTTCTCAAAGAAACATCTGCTTTCAAAGGACAATCATCCTGCAAAACCAATCATGGACATTACTCAAAGAAACAACCTCTATGCTGCTTCTGGACACTACTTTGACCATCCATTATCCTAGCACTAACTCACTGTCATCATATGTTTTTTAAAAGTCAAAAGTTATCTTTTTCTTACATGTTTCACTTCTTAGACATAATGAGGATGATTACTGGGCAGACATAATGAGGATGATTACTGGGCAGACATAATGAGGATGATTACTGGGCAGACATAATGAGGATGATTACTGGGCAGACATAATGAGGATGATTACTGGGCAGACATAATGAGGATGATTACTGGGCAGACATAATGAGGATGATTACTGGGCAGACATAATGAGGATGATTACTGGGCAGACATAATGAGGATGAGTACTGGGCAGACATAATGAGGATGATTACTGGGCAGACATAATGAGGATGATTACTGGGCAGACATAATGAGGATGATTACTGGGCAGACATAATGAGGATGATTACTGGGCAGACATAATGAGGATGATTACTGGGCAGACATAATGAGGATGATTACTGGGCAGACATAATGAGGATGATTACTGGGCAGACATAATGAGGATGATTACTGGGCAGACATAATGAGGATGATTACTGGGCAGACATAATGAGGATGAGTACTGGGCAGACATAATGAGGATGATTACTGGGCAGACATAATGAGGATGATTACTGGGCAGACATAATGAGGATGATTACTGGGCAGACATAATGAGGATGATTACTGGGCAGACATAATGAGGATGATTACTGGGCAGACATAATGAGGATGATTACTGGGCAGACATAATGAGGATGATTACTGGGCAGACATAATGAGGATGATTACTGGGCAGACATAATGAGGATGATTACTGGGCAGACATAATGAGGATGAGTACTGGGCAGACATAATGAGGATGATTACTGGGCAGACATAATGAGGATGATTACTGGGCAGACATAATGAGGATGATTACTGGGCAGACATAATGAGGATGATTACTGGGCAGACATAATGAGGATGATTACTGGGCAGACATAATGAGGATGATTACTGGGCAGACATAATGAGGATGATTACTGGGCAGACATAATGAGGATGATTACTGGGCAGACATAATGAGGATGATTACTGGGCAGACATAATGAGGATGAGTACTGGGCAGACATAATGAGGATGATTACTGGGCAGACATAATGAGGATGATTACTGGGCAGACATAATGAGGATGATTACTGGGCAGACATAATGAGGATGATTACTGGGCAGACATAATGAGGATGATTACTGGGCAGACATAATGAGGATGATTACTGGGCAGACATAATGAGGATGATTACTGGGCAGACATAATGAGGATGATTACTGGGCAGACATAATGAGGATGATTACTGGGCAGACATAATGAGGATGAGTACTGGGCAGACATAATGAGGATGATTACTGGGCAGACATAATGAGGATGATTACTGGGCAGACATAATGAGGATGATTACTGGGCAGACATAATGAGGATGATTACTGGGCAGACATAATGAGGATGATTACTGGGCAGACATAATGAGGATGATTACTGGGCAGACATAATGAGGATGATTACTGGGCAGACATAATGAGGATGATTACTGGGCAGACATAATGAGGATGATTACTGGGCAGACATAATGAGGATGAGTACTGGGCAGACATAATGAGGATGATTACTGGGCAGACATAATGAGGATGATTACTGGGCAGACATAATGAGGATGATTACTGGGCAGACATAATGAGGATGATTACTGGGCAGACATAATGAGGATGATTACTGGGCAGACATAATGAGGATGATTACTGGGCAGACATAATGAGGATGATTACTGGGCAGACATAATGAGGATGATTACTGGGCAGACATAATGAGGATGATTACTGGGCAGACATAATGAGGATGAGTACTGGGCAGACATAATGAGGATGATTACTGGGCAGACATAATGAGGATGATTACTGGGCAGACATAATGAGGATGATTACTGGGCAGACATAATGAGGATGATTACTGGGCAGACATAATGAGGATGATTACTGGGCAGACATAATGAGGATGATTACTGGGCAGACATAATGAGGATGATTACTGGGCAGACATAATGAGGATGATTACTGGGCAGACATAATGAGGATGATTACTGGGCAGACATAATGAGGATGAGTACTGGGCAGACATAATGAGGATGATTACTGGGCAGACATAATGAGGATGATTACTGGGCAGACATAATGAGGATGATTACTGGGCAGACATAATGAGGATGATTACTGGGCAGACATAATGAGGATGATTACTGGGCAGACATAATGAGGATGATTACTGGGCAGACATAATGAGGATGATTACTGGGCAGACATAATGAGGATGATTACTGGGCAGACATAATGAGGATGATTACTGGGCAGACATAATGAGGATGAGTACTGGGCAGACATAATGAGGATGATTACTGGGCAGACATAATGAGGATGATTACTGGGCAGACATAATGAGGATGATTACTGGGCAGACATAATGAGGATGATTACTGGGCAGACATAATGAGGATGATTACTGGGCAGACATAATGAGGATGATTACTGGGCAGACATAATGAGGATGATTACTGGGCAGACATAATGAGGATGATTACTGGGCAGACATAATGAGGATGATTACTGGGCAGACATAATGAGGATGAGTACTGGGCAGACATAATGAGGATGATTACTGGGCAGACATAATGAGGATGATTACTGGGCAGACATAATGAGGATGATTACTGGGCAGACATAATGAGGATGATTACTGGGCAGACATAATGAGGATGATTACTGGGCAGACATAATGAGGATGATTACTGGGCAGACATAATGAGGATGATTACTGGGCAGACATAATGAGGATGATTACTGGGCAGACATAATGAGGATGATTACTGGGCAGACATAATGAGGATGAGTACTGGGCAGACATAATGAGGATGATTACTGGGCAGACATAATGAGGATGATTACTGGGCAGACATAATGAGGATGATTACTGGGCAGACATAATGAGGATGATTACTGGGCAGACATAATGAGGATGATTACTGGGCAGACATAATGAGGATGATTACTGGGCAGACATAATGAGGATGATTACTGGGCAGACATAATGAGGATGATTACTGGGCAGACATAATGAGGATGATTACTGGGCAGACATAATGAGGATGAGTACTGGGCAGACATAATGAGGATGATTACTGGGCAGACATAATGAGGATGATTACTGGGCAGACATAATGAGGATGATTACTGGGCAGACATAATGAGGATGATTACTGGGCAGACATAATGAGGATGATTACTGGGCAGACATAATGAGGATGATTACTGGGCAGACATAATGAGGATGATTACTGGGCAGACATAATGAGGATGATTACTGGGCAGACATAATGAGGATGATTACTGGGCAGACATAATGAGGATGAGTACTGGGCAGACATAATGAGGATGATTACTGGGCAGACATAATGAGGATGATTACTGGGCAGACATAATGAGGATGATTACTGGGCAGACATAATGAGGATGATTACTGGGCAGACATAATGAGGATGATTACTGGGCAGACATAATGAGGATGATTACTGGGCAGACATAATGAGGATGATTACTGGGCAGACATAATGAGGATGATTACTGGGCAGACATAATGAGGATGATTACTGGGCAGACATAATGAGGATGAGTACTGGGCAGACATAATGAGGATGATTACTGGGCAGACATAATGAGGATGATTACTGGGCAGACATAATGAGGATGATTACTGGGCAGACATAATGAGGATGATTACTGGGCAGACATAATGAGGATGATTACTGGGCAGACATAATGAGGATGATTACTGGGCAGACATAATGAGGATGATTACTGGGCAGACATAATGAGGATGATTACTGGGCAGACATAATGAGGATGATTACTGGGCAGACATAATGAGGATGAGTACTGGGCAGACATAATGAGGATGATTACTGGGCAGACATAATGAGGATGATTACTGGGCAGACATAATGAGGATGATTACTGGGCAGACATAATGAGGATGATTACTGGGCAGACATAATGAGGATGATTACTGGGCAGACATAATGAGGATGATTACTGGGCAGACATAATGAGGATGATTACTGGGCAGACATAATGAGGATGATTACTGGGCAGACATAATGAGGATGATTACTGGGCAGACATAATGAGGATGAGTACTGGGCAGACATAATGAGGATGATTACTGGGCAGACATAATGAGGATGATTACTGGGCAGACATAATGAGGATGATTACTGGGCAGACATAATGAGGATGATTACTGGGCAGACATAATGAGGATGATTACTGGGCAGACATAATGAGGATGATTACTGGGCAGACATAATGAGGATGATTACTGGGCAGACATAATGAGGATGATTACTGGGCAGACATAATGAGGATGATTACTGGGCAGACATAATGAGGATGAGTACTGGGCAGACATAATGAGGATGATTACTGGGCAGACATAATGAGGATGATTACTGGGCAGACATAATGAGGATGATTACTGGGCAGACATAATGAGGATGATTACTGGGCAGACATAATGAGGATGATTACTGGGCAGACATAATGAGGATGATTACTGGGCAGACATAATGAGGATGATTACTGGGCAGACATAATGAGGATGATTACTGGGCAGACATAATGAGGATGATTACTGGGCAGACATAATGAGGATGAGTACTGGGCAGACATAATGAGGATGATTACTGGGCAGACATAATGAGGATGATTACTGGGCAGACATAATGAGGATGATTACTGGGCAGACATAATGAGGATGATTACTGGGCAGACATAATGAGGATGATTACTGGGCAGACATAATGAGGATGATTACTGGGCAGACATAATGAGGATGATTACTGGGCAGACATAATGAGGATGATTACTGGGCAGACATAATGAGGATGATTACTGGGCAGACATAATGAGGATGAGTACTGGGCAGACATAATGAGGATGATTACTGGGCAGACATAATGAGGATGATTACTGGGCAGACATAATGAGGATGATTACTGGGCAGACATAATGAGGATGATTACTGGGCAGACATAATGAGGATGATTACTGGGCAGACATAATGAGGATGATTACTGGGCAGACATAATGAGGATGATTACTGGGCAGACATAATGAGGATGATTACTGGGCAGACATAATGAGGATGATTACTGGGCAGACATAATGAGGATGAGTACTGGGCAGACATAATGAGGATGATTACTGGGCAGACATAATGAGGATGATTACTGGGCAGACATAATGAGGATGATTACTGGGCAGACATAATGAGGATGATTACTGGGCAGACATAATGAGGATGATTACTGGGCAGACATAATGAGGATGATTACTGGGCAGACATAATGAGGATGATTACTGGGCAGACATAATGAGGATGATTACTGGGCAGACATAATGAGGATGATTACTGGGCAGACATAATGAGGATGAGTACTGGGCAGACATAATGAGGATGATTACTGGGCAGACATAATGAGGATGATTACTGGGCAGACATAATGAGGATGATTACTGGGCAGACATAATGAGGATGATTACTGGGCAGACATAATGAGGATGATTACTGGGCAGACATAATGAGGATGATTACTGGGCAGACATAATGAGGATGATTACTGGGCAGACATAATGAGGATGATTACTGGGCAGACATAATGAGGATGATTACTGGGCAGACATAATGAGGATGAGTACTGGGCAGACATAATGAGGATGATTACTGGGCAGACATAATGAGGATGATTACTGGGCAGACATAATGAGGATGATTACTGGGCAGACATAATGAGGATGATTACTGGGCAGACATAATGAGGATGATTACTGGGCAGACATAATGAGGATGATTACTGGGCAGACATAATGAGGATGATTACTGGGCAGACATAATGAGGATGATTACTGGGCAGACATAATGAGGATGATTACTGGGCAGACATAATGAGGATGAGTACTGGGCAGACATAATGAGGATGATTACTGGGCAGACATAATGAGGATGATTACTGGGCAGACATAATGAGGATGATTACTGGGCAGACATAATGAGGATGATTACTGGGCAGACATAATGAGGATGATTACTGGGCAGACATAATGAGGATGATTACTGGGCAGACATAATGAGGATGATTACTGGGCAGACATAATGAGGATGATTACTGGGCAGACATAATGAGGATGATTACTGGGCAGACATAATGAGGATGAGTACTGGGCAGACATAATGAGGATGATTACTGGGCAGACATAATGAGGATGATTACTGGGCAGACATAATGAGGATGATTACTGGGCAGACATAATGAGGATGATTACTGGGCAGACATAATGAGGATGATTACTGGGCAGACATAATGAGGATGATTACTGGGCAGACATAATGAGGATGATTACTGGGCAGACATAATGAGGATGATTACTGGGCAGACATAATGAGGATGATTACTGGGCAGACATAATGAGGATGAGTACTGGGCAGACATAATGAGGATGATTACTGGGCAGACATAATGAGGATGATTACTGGGCAGACATAATGAGGATGATTACTGGGCAGACATAATGAGGATGATTACTGGGCAGACATAATGAGGATGATTACTGGGCAGACATAATGAGGATGATTACTGGGCAGACATAATGAGGATGATTACTGGGCAGACATAATGAGGATGATTACTGGGCAGACATAATGAGGATGATTACTGGGCAGACATAATGAGGATGAGTACTGGGCAGACATAATGAGGATGAGTACTGGGCAGACATAATGAGGATGAGTACTGGGCAGACATAATGAGGATGAGTACTGGGCAGACATAATGAGGATGAGTACTGGGCAGACATAATGAGGATGAGTACTGGGCAGACATAATGAGGATGAGTACTGGGCAGACATAATGAGGATGAGTACTGGGCAGACATAATGAGGATGAGTACTGGGCAGACATAATGAGGATGAGTACTGGGCAGACATAATGAGGATGAGTACTGGGCAGACATAATGAGGATGAGTACTGGGCAGACATAATGAGGATGAGTACTGGGCAGACATAATGAGGATGAGTACTGGGCAGACATAATGAGGATGAGTACTGGGCAAACATAATGAGGATGAGTACTGGGCAGAAATAATGCTGATGAGTACTGGGCAGACATGATGCTGATGAGTACTGGGCAGACATGATGCTGATGAGTACTGGGCAGACATGATGCTGATGAGTACTGGGCAGACATGATGCTGATGAGTACTGGGCAGACATGATGCTGATGAGTACTGGGCAGACATGATGCTGATGAGTACTGGGCAGACATGATGCTGATGAGTACTGGGCAGACATGATGCTGATGAGTACTGGGCAGACATGATGCTGATGAGTACTGGGCAGACATGATGCTGATGAGTACTGGGCAGACATGATGCTGATGAGTACTGGGCAGACATGATGCTGATGAGTACTGGGCAGACATGATGCTGATGAGTACTGGGCAGACATGATGCTGATGAGTACTGGGCAGACATGATGCTGATGAGTACTGGGCAGACATGATGCTGATGAGTACTGGGCAGACATGATGCTGATGAGTACTGGGCAGACATGATGCTGATGAGTACTGGGCAGACATGATGCTGATGAGTACTGGGCAGACATGATGCTGATGAGTACTGGGCAGACATGATGCTGATGAGTACTGGGCAGACATGATGCTGATGAGTACTGGGCAGACATGATGCTGATGAGTACTGGGCAGACATGATGCTGATGAGTACTGGGCAGACATGATGCTGATGAGTACTGGGCAGACATGATGATGAGTACTGGGCAGCCTATGGAGCATATTTATATATGCTATTGTGCTATGTTTCTGGGGAAGTTGTATTAAAATAATGGAGTTAAGAAAGACTGTCATATTTACTAGGCAACTGTTAATGCTACTACCAAAAAAGAAGCACAATATTATGTTAGCTATGCCTAAAATGTAAAATAAATATGTTTGCATCTTTCTATAATTCACTGCAATTCAATAATCTTCCTATAATGGTGTACAATTCAATGCAATGTACCAGATTTATTTCTATTTCACTTAATGCGCTTTAAGCTTGTGTGTTTAATTTATTACACCATCCATGGGGAGGGGGGTGCAAAAATCTATGTTTGCTTACCAAAAAATTTGGGCTTGGGCCGGCCCTGTGTGCGATCCATAGGTTCGGATACCTGTCCGGTACCCTCCCATCGCCCTGCCTCCGTTTTTAGGTGCCTAATGGCACGAGTGCCATAGGCTAACTTAAGTTCCTGTGCTTATCTTCCCTTTTAAGTGGGGAAAAAAATGCACAAACATGTAAAACACCTCCCTCCCTGCCTGCCAAATCTAAATACCTCTCCGCACCCACTTCACCTTACTTCCTAAGGCTGCAGTGGCATGCCTCCTCCTAACTAAAAAACTAAATGCAGTCTTTAAATAAAAATTCAATATAGTTGCTTAACTGCTACATAGATTGCATAGTCTATATTTCTACACATGCACTGAGCAAAACCACTTAAAATACATACCTAAGAAGCAGCAGCTTCTTAGGTGTGAAACATGCCTAAGGTTTGATAACTTGTTAACAAACAGACCTATGGAAATAATCAAGCAGAAGTAAATAAGAAATTATCTTACCAAAAATAAACATAAATAAAGATGTCAATAAATTGAGGACTGAGTAGGGGTGGAGGGATACTGGCTTGGGGCTAGATCCAGATCCCCGCACGAATGTGGGAGTCTGTAATTACTCATCACAGATGGAAGTGCATGCCCCTGGCACTCCCCTCTAACGGCAGTAATTCTGGACACTGAAGTGTCTAGAAAGCTACCTTAAATTTTACGACTTGATCTGCATCCATCCAATCATAACTGTGCTTCCCCACCCCCAACCCTTCATTTAAATGCCATCCCTGTATGTATTGTGGAGATACGGCATTCATATATGAAGGGTTGGTTACTTACATCTGAAGGTACGCTTGCAATTTTTTTTGAAAGAGGACTTACACAGATGACTTTAGTAAGTCCACTGTCATGTATTCATCTGGATTTGGCACTTTGCACTTTGTTTACTGAGCATGGAGAAAATATAATTGTATGTTGAAATGTATACAATACAATTTCTCTACAGGAGGAGATTCTGATAAATAAATTATAATGAAGATTGTAGTTAACAAGTTGGTCGACTGGCGATGGAACAGGAATGACTCAAGGTTAAGATTAATATTTAGACCTTTTGGTGTCAAAATCTACTTTGACACTTTGCTAAAAATAAAAATACCCCTCTTCAATTTTCCTCAACTTACTTGATAAAAATAAAGTTCAGCAGTGCCCAATCATGGTTGTGTTCCTCAGCAAAGTGTGCTGGAACACTGTGGGCCTGATTCAGAGGCTGAAAATAGGAACTTAAAGTTACACCTGGGCAAAACCATGTTGATTTCAGGGGAGTCAAGTTAATTTTATTCTATGCATGCAGGGAGAATGCTTTGCTTTTACTTATTGCACAAAGATACCTGATCAGCTTCACTTTTAAACTGCTAATTAGACTTGAGCTGGGAAACATCACCTTTTAACTATAATACTGTTGCAACAAATTAAATTTGACTCCCCTGAAATCAACATGGTTTAGCCCATGTGTAACTTTAAGTTCTTATTTTTAATCTCTGAATCATGGCCAGTGAGTCAGCATTTTCTTTATGATTCTTGTATGCTCAGCAAATCTGAGCATCCCACATTCTGTTCTATGTACTGCAGGCCAAATGGACATTCCTTCAGTCCTTTCAGACTTTTTCCCCTTTTAACAATATGGTATGTTTTCGAATTTTTGCCTTCATTGCATCATCTACCTCTTTTTGGAAGGTTACTAAAAATGCTGCCCTGGTAAACTGTGGATAGAATTTAGATTTTTTTCTTCATAGAGGAATGCAGGAAGTTGAATTGATGCACCTTTAGATCTTACTCCTTATCTATGATTTTAACCTTAGGACAAGTTGTTCTTTATAATGAAAAAAATCATAATAGTCAATTTTCTTACAAATTAATGCACATTTATTAAGAGGCTGGCTTGCAGCAAATTTTAGCCCTTTGCTTAGCACCTTCATTTCAGTATCAGTTAGCTGTTTATCACTGAGAATGAAAATCCCTTGCTGCTTCACTTGTATTTGGATCTTGCTTCCATTCTCACCTCCTCTTCGCTTTCCGATATGCTTTGATTTCTTAGTTCTTACAACTGCAAAAATATTTAAATGACATTCTTCCAGGCAACTTCTAATCATGGACTATACCACAATCTGACATAGCTAGGTTTACCCAGGGGAAAGCACATAGGGTTTTGTTGTCTGTAGTTTGATATCTCTAACCTTGTTTGTGGTGGGAGCAGGAGCACACTAGACACTTTTTGTATATGTCATAATGGCAGACTACATTTCCTATTATTCTCATATAAAGTATATGCTCAGTAATTATAAGTATAATGGAGCAGTTTCAGACCCACGCATGCATTATGTGCATGCGTGGGTCTGTAAGTACGATCACATAGTGGGGAGTGTATACCCCCTGCACTCCCCGCTCTCAGCAGTAAATCTTGAAACTTACGTGTCCAGATTCCTACCTTGCATATTACGACTAGGCATAGTCATAACGGGGCTTCCCCCACCCCGTAGACTTCATTTAAATGGCTATCTCCGCCGACTGAAACATCGTAAGGGAAGGGCCTGCCCCTTCCCTGTAAGTACTGTCGTATGTAACTTTGTTACGTTCAATAGTACTAATGCTAAGTGAACATCTGCCGCTTTGCATGCACAGATGTTCCTTCAGTAAATTTACGCAAATGGCTTGTGTATATTCACTGACGTACGTACTTCAGATTCTACCCCAATGTTTCTAATGGTCATCTGACTAAGTGTTTTCTTTCTGTTTTTATTGCTTTTTTTTTTTTTTTTTTTTTTTTTTTTTTTTTTAAAAAAAAAAAAAAAAAAAAAAAAGACAACATAAAACAATACATCGTCAATGAATACATTCAAGTCCTGAACACATTTTAGCTAATATCGATAGTACACCCATATAACTATGGCCCATACGGATTACAGATTACAATGAACTTTGGGATACTAGGATGTTGGTTAACAGATGTCAAGTTAACATATGAACTGAAATGGATGCGGACATATTGTATTCAAAGAACATTGAGATACATAGATATAAAACATAATAAAGAGAGCTAAACTAAATGAAATAAAATAAAATAAAGAAAACACAGAAACTAAAGACTGTCTCCCAATCTGTCCGATTAGCTAAGCTACAACATTAAGTGTTTTTGCTGTTTCACACCGCTATCTTTTAAGTAGCCCACCACCCACCTTGAATTGAACTAAGTCCCCTTGCAGTAAAGCTTTACCTCTTAAAGAGAGAGGGTCTCCTGTTGGATATTTCTATATAAATACCAGGTAGTATGTTCAAAGATTTTATAAATATACTCTTGGGTACCCGCCTCAGCGAGTCAATATAACCTCTCCCATTTTAAATGAAATTTTATCACTCCTTTTCCACGTCAGGAAAGGAGGCTTTCCTGTCTAAGTACATCAATTGTAAGAGGGAGGACTTGACCCCCCCCCCCAATGTGGGGGGGACACGTTTGACACGTTTGATCCAACATGGGGGTGGCACGTTTGATCCAATTATCTAATATGTGGCTTTTAGCCACCGTTACTATTACCGTGATCAGAGGAATGATCTGTTTCTTGTCCTCACCCAAATCCCAATTAGAAAAATTTGCACATATCATCGCTTTCATATCTGTTGCGATTGAAAGTTTGCAAATGAAATTTATATAGACAGCTATCTTATTCCAAAACTTTTTAATTTTTCCACACTCCCACATAGCATGGATAAAGGTCGCTGGAGACCCCTTACACTTAGGGCATACGTCTGGAAATAAGCTGTCCATGTGGTGTCTCCGATTAGGAGAGATGTATGCTCTATTAATTGTACGAAAATGTATTTCTTGAAGTTTAGCTGACTTAAGAATTTTGAGGGATTTATCATAGAATGGGATAAGGTCGTCTATTGCAGTAACCTCCGGTATATTAACCTGCCATTTTTGTATCAATGGGCCCCAAGCCCTTTCCGAGGTGCTACTAAGTAAATCTTGCTGCAGGTATTTTGTTTTATATTTTTTGTTTGCAATGAAATGGAGTAGCTGCATCAGTTGATCATTCCCACTCTGAATTAAGGGCGGGCTAGGAAGTGATTGGGCAAAATGTCTAACTTGTAGGTACATGTAGAACTGCTGGTTCGTGAGGTCAAATTTCCCTTTAAGGGATTGGAAAGTAAGCAGTTGACCCCCTGGGTCAAAGATATCATTGGTAAGTCTTATACCTTGCTGCTTCCATTTTACGAACCAATTGTTATCCAGGCCCCTGGGTCAAAGATATCATTGGTAAGTCTTATACCTTGCTGCTTCCATTTTACGAACCAATTGCTATCCAGCCCGGAGGGAAAGTTAGGGTTACCCCATATAGGAACATATTTGGAATACGAAGGGTTTCTATTGAATTTTTTATTAATATAGATCCATGAGCGATAGGTATCTCTAAACAGCACGTGGTTAAAATGACGATGGGGGATAACTCCTTTTCTGCATAGCAATAGGGCCGCCGGTGAAAATGGCCGGAAGCTTTCCTCTTCTAAAGATTGGTTAGTGTAAGTGTTTTTCCCCAAGAACCAGTCCGCAACATATCTAAAGTGGACCGCATGCGCAAATGTAACGATGTCTGGCTGGCCCGTTCCCCCTTGTCTCTGGGTAAGCGCATCCTAGCAATTGGAATCTTAGGCCGTTTACCATTCCAAATAAATTTGCAAAAGATGACGTCACAGAGGTGAATATCATGTTGTGACATTAAAAACGGTAACATCTGCAGAACATATGATAGTTTGGGAAAAATGACACTTTTAACTACTGCAATTCTGCCTAAAAGCGACAAGGGTAAACGCTGCCAGTCCTCCAATAGTTTTGTCATTTTTTGCAAAATGGGCTTAAGATTAGCTTTATAAATGGTTGAGAGGTGTGGGGTCAGAAAAATTCCCAGGTACTTCAATTTGTGATAGGTCATCTGGAAATAGTTTGTAATATGTAGCATATGGCTTATTTTATCCTTCCCAGTTAAAGGCATTATCTCTGATTTTTGAAAGTTTACGCGATAACCGGCGAATGAACCAAATTGTGTAATAGTGTCTATAATTATTGGCAGCGACGTTTGGGGCTGCGAGACAAACAGAAACATGTCGTCTGCAAAGAGAGACAGCTTAACCTCTTTTTTACCAACTGTGATTCCCTGGTATGCTGGATTTTGGCGAAGTGCAATTGCCAATGGTTCCAGGGCAGCGGCAAACAAAAGGGGGGAAAGCGGACACCCCTGACGGGTGCCACACGCTATGGAGAAGTGGGCAGAGATATAGCCATTACAACTGATCTGGGTTGAAGCACCAAAATAAAGTGTAGAAATAGCTTGGGTAAACACAGGTGGGAAGCCAAACCGCTGCAGAACCTCAAACAAGTGATCCCATGTGACCAAATCAAAAGCCTTTTCGGCATCTAAAGAGATGACTAAATTGGGATCAGATGTTTGAGTCCACTCCAGTTCCTGCAATACCATCAATATTTTCCGGATATTGGTGGTGGAGTGTCTGCCCCAGATAAACCCTGTTTGGTCATGGTGTATATGGGAGAATTTTTTTCACTCTATCAGCTAATATTTTGGTAAATAATTTGTAATCTACATTAAGTAGTGAAATCGGCCTATATGAGGATGCTAATTCTGGGTCCCTCCCCGGTTTGGGTAAAACTTTAATGATGGCTGAATTGAAGTATTTGGGAACTCTATTCTGCGTCCAGATAGTATCAAACACCGAATGGAGGGTGGGGGTATCTGTTGGGCCAGTATCTTATAGAATTCGGACCCGAATCCATCGAGGCCCGTAGAATTAGCGAGCTGCAATTTTTTAATAGCTAATTCAATATCTTCAGTGGTGATTGGCGCTGAAAGGAATTGAACATGCTGGTCCTGTAGTGTTGGGAGATGTAGCTTGCCCCAGAATTCTGTTTTTACCTTGGAATCAATATGTTTATTTGCATATAAGGATTGGTAAAATCTATTCAAAGGAAATGTGCAGAAAAATAACTTCACTGAAAGGGTGATCGATAAGTGGAATATTCTCCCATCTGAGGTGGTTGAGGGCAATACAGTAGAACAATTTAAACATGCTTGGGATAAATATAAGGGTATCCTAAATTGTAACCCAAATTGAGGGTAAATAAGGTCTAGGGTCAGTATAGTTTTCAATAAACAAATGGGCAGACTAGATGGGCCATGTGGCTCTTATCTGCCGTCACTTTCTATGTTTCTATGTCTATGTACACACACATTTTTAATTAAAGAAATCCATATATCTATATTCACACACACACACACACACACACACACATTTTTCCTTTTCCACTGTTTAGTAAATCTAGCCCCTGGACTGATTTAGGGGTCCATTTATTATAACGCTCATTATGAGCGTTATTGTTCAGTGCAAGGCTTGCTGCACCTCGCAGCGAGTCTTGCACCTCTTTTCGTCAAATTCAATATAACTCATCTGTCCGGCGAGGTCCCACGATGACTTTCGCCGGGATCGAGTGAAGCTTTAGTTCCCGCGAATGCGCAGTAGTTGTCTTTTGGGACTTAGAAACTTTTGTCCCAAAAGGCAAGTAACACTGCGCATGCGTGGGAAACCGAAGCAGACGCGGCGCCGGGACAGGTAAGAAATCTGTGTATTTTGTATTGTTTTTTTAAATTATTATTATATTAAAGAATTTTTATTAAAAATGTATTAATAAACTATGTAAAAAATGTTTTTTTATATTTTTATATTTTTTATTTTTTGTACATTTTAATTAGTGTTTTGCATTACAGCAGTCTCCCGATATATACCCCCGTTTTCCTCCCCCTAATAACAGCTATTAGAGGGATAAAAAAGGGGAATATATGGGGGGACCGCTGTAATACCTACCCTAAATCTTGAGATGGCGTTATTTAACGTATCAGCACGGATTGTTAAAATCCGCGCCGACACTTTGTAAATTCAGCGATCAGCCCGCCCGCATTCATTAGAGTGGGCTGGCGATCGGGGTAGGAATGCTAATGAACACCATGGTTTCCATGGCGATCATTGCATTAGTAAATGGTGATGCCTTCATTTTCAGGAGATGAAGATCGTTTTCAGGTGAAAACTGTCTATCTCCTGAAAATGAAGTTATCACCATTTAGTAAATGGAGCCCCATGTAGAAGTAGAACTTAGAATTCTCTGGTAATATATGCCTATCCCTCTGCACTTCTAAGCTGGTACGACTGCTCCAAGCTATGGCTACTTGGGTGTTCCCTCAGGACTGAACCACTACA
>WWET01001863.1:155600-180314 GCA_011038615.1 Limnodynastes dumerilii | reverse complement strand
CCCCCCCCCTTTTTTTTTTTTTTTCCCCCTCTCCTCCCCCCCGCATATCACCACCTCTACCTCATTTATCCTGTAAGGTATTAAATGTTAATTAGGAACCCCTGCTCTGCATGACGCACTGTGCTACTCAAACAATACATGAGCAGTGGAGGTATAGAAACCCTATTAAATACTGAACCAAAAGATAAGAAAAAAAAATAATAATTTTCTATGAGTATTCAAACTTAATGCATAGTCCACCATATGACCTGTAATGTCCAAAGATGATGTGTTTGGTAGGTTAGTCCCGGCTAGACGCAGTCGCCTCCAGAGCAGATTCACTGATGTAAGCCTCTGCATCTTGCGGGGTAGAAAAGTCTTTGAAAGATGATCCCTCAAATAGCCGTAGTCTTGCCGGGTACAGTAGAGCAAATTTGCGGCCATCCTGCACGAGTTGGGTGCAAAGTGGTGAGAAGATCTTGCGAGCCCTTGATACTTCCGCCGAAAAATCTTGGAAGATCCTAAGACGGTGTCCTTCCCACTGTAGACGATCCACCTTCCGTGAGGCTCTCCAAAGGATATCCTTATGTACGAAATTCAGACACTTGAAAATAACAATTCTAGGTTTCTGCATTCCATCAGGCCTGAAATTCCCCATACGGTGCGCTCTTTCAATTTCGAGGTTGCTACACTCTGCCGTCACATGTAGTAGATCTGGAAGCGTAACATGAAGGAATTGAAACAGATCTTTGCCTTGAACAAATTCCGGCAGGCTCATTATCCTCAAATTGTTCCGCCGGAACCTGTTTTCTAAATCATCTAATTTATTAATTATTTGCTGTTGTGATTTCTGTAGATGGGCAGTCACTTCTTTCAGGGTAGTAATATCTTGGAAGGATTGACCCACTACTTGTTCAGAGGCTTCAATCCTCTGCTGCATTTGGGAAAGCTGGACCTTTACCTCCTGAATAGCCTGAGTAAATGTAGCAGCTTGTTTGGCCATTAAGGGGGCCATGGTTTCTTGAATGGCCTTTACAATATCTGCATAGGCTAGGTTAGTGCTTGTGCTGCCTCTGTCTGGACTGGAAGCAGGGGTCCTCGGTGATGGTGATAAGGGGGGGTCTCTGAGTAATGCAGGGGCCTCTGGAGAATTGGGCCCTGACACCTCCGATATTGTTGCTGCCCCTGTGGTAGGGGAATTTCCCTTTGACAGCCCGGCGGCGGCCATTTTAGATTCTCCGCGGCCTTTCTCTGGCCTCGCTTTTTGCTTTGCCGGCATCGCAGTAGTAGCGAGGTAGCGCCTCATAGAAGAGGAGAGGGAGAGGGACTCACCAGGAATCAAGGGAGAGAGCTTCCTGCGGTATAGCAGCGGGTCTGGAGGAGATTTCAGCTGCGGCTGCACGGAGCTAGCTCACGGCGCGGCTAGCAGCATCAGCGCCGGATCCGGAAGTCAAGTGTTTTCTTTCTGAAAGAATTGTTCATATTGTGTAAAACAACACAGAAAAATAAACCTCTGGTTTGTTTCCATTAAGAAGGTGAAAACTAAAAAATGAAAAGAAGAATGTTTCTCAACAACAGATTGCTTCTTATTCTCTTCCACAGTAATTTGAAATTTAGAAAACCACCAGACCTAGAAAAAAGTTATGAGTTCTTAATATAATTTAAGTATGATTTACCCTGACCATAAGACTGAAGAATAGAGCTTTGTTTTCCTGTTCAAAATTCTAGTGTGAAGATTTTTCACTCCTTCACTCCTTCACTCTACATGCAACATATTAAAACTAACATATGCAGAAAATACTCTCAGCAAACATATATTGTTGACATTAATCTAGGCATAGATATACATAGATACTTACTCCAGTTTTCTTGTCTGATTTCTGCACTGTATAACCTGTAATTTCTGAGTTGCCATCATCCACTGGTGGGGTCCACTCAAGAGCCGCATTAAAACCCCATGAATCAACCAATTTAATACTTTTGGGAGGGCCAGGGCATTCTTAAAAAAAAAAAAAAAACAACAACAAATAAAAGACCACTGTTATAATTTCCAAAAGCATTTAATTTAATCAAAGATTGCTCTCTGTCTTTAACTTTCTGATTCTTCATATTGACTTTGTATTGGTTACTTTGTTATCACTTTCTGTAACTTATACAGAATATCTGTATTGACTATATTGTTTAAAAAAATAAAAAAAAAGATATAGAAGCACCAGGCTAAAATTCCACCATCAATCTATACAAAGTAGTGAGGGGGTGCTACCTTGTTGACAAAAAAAACCCTTTATTTTGTTCAAAGAGTAAGAGACCACTGAGAAGGTACAAAATATGTATCAATACTTCAACACTCTAAAATCTTAACAAAGATAACAATTGACATGTAGCGATAAAAGAGTAGGAAAACAAGAAAAAAGGCTAGATGAGATAAAAAAAAAATGTTAATTTAAAATATGTTAACTTAACACAATATTTAAAAAAAATCACGAAAAATAAAATATACAGACACTTAAAAAATAGATTATAATCACATGTTACATTCCAGCTGGAACTATGAAATAGTTCAAAGGGGTTTTCTAAAAAAAAAATTGTATGTGGATATATAAAGTGAGAGATAAGGAATGGTGCCTTGGGCGCTCCTTTATAAAAATTAGACCATAAATTTTATTCCCCACATTGATAAAAATCAAAGACTGATATACAAACATAAGTATGATATATCACAGGTAACAGATAACAATCTGCATGCATAACACATGAACACAAACCATTAAAGCAATGTCTGACAATAATGCGTGTAAGAATCAATGAGGAATCGATGAAAAATCAAAGTCCTTTTGGTTTGCATGAATTTTTCCTAAAACACTCAGGGTGGGGTATAAATAGTAGTAGGTAACACAGATAAGGGTCACATAAACCCCAATTGCTCCTGTATGTAATTGCAAATGGCTGCCAAAAGTAGTTAAAAAAGGCAAGTACATTCCAAGTAATAGGTATCTGGAGGATGCTAGAGTTACTACTAGTTAAATCTGTTATATAAGGAGCGGTGGTGATAGCCCCTTTGTGTTGCCAGGCAAATACATTAGGCTGCAACTTGCTTGCAGTATCCAAATGCAGATTTCAACCGTCTGGGAGCTGTCACTGATGCGCTCCTGTCCCGCTCCTCCTCTGGTAATTGTTGGTGCCTCCTGCCTGGTATCCGCTGGCGGTATGGTGGAACTTGGCTTCCATTTTGCTGTAAGGTGTTTGGTAGTTCTGGATGCCCCCATCCTGCTTCTGCTTACAGTGGAAGTTTCACAGACGTTGTATGTAGGAGGCATGTCTTTCACTCACGGCAGGTCTCGTTTCTAAGGATGCTGCCGCTCAACTCCCGTAGTGCTACTGAGGTAACTGCTGCTTCTTGCACTGGAGGCGAAAGAAAAATTTTCAAGAGGGCTCCCAGGTCCGCGAACAGAGGGAGGCAACGTAAACCTTTGTAAGCAGCCCTGTGCGCCCAGAACTGCTTACAAGGGTCCCCATTCACTCCCACTGTCCGTGGTCCTGGGCACCCAGGACCGCTGGCAGGGGAGGCAACGGGGACACTTGTAAGTAGGGGATGCGGCACCAAGCCGATCATTCCCCACTATGTAGACCGCACAGCTCAGTGTGACGCTGGCACGACCTCAGGTCATGTCAGCGTCATCCAGAGCAGAGAGGGAGCGCCGCCGAGGAGCACAGCAGGAGGAAGAAGGTAAGGTAAGTAAAACAGGGGGATTATTGGGAGGCTGAGGGGATACATGAGTGAATTATTTGGAGGCTAGGGAGGTATGAGGGGATTATTTGGGACATGAGGGGAGGCATGAGGGGGATTATTTGGAGGCTGAGTGGAGACATGAGGGCAATTATTTGGAGGCTGAGGGGAGACATGAGGGCCATTATTTGGGGTCTATGGGGAGACATGAGGGCCATTATTTGGAGGCTGAGGGGAGACATGAGGGGATTATTTGGAGGCTGAGGGGAGACATGAGGGCAATTATTTGGAGGCTCAGGGGAAACATGATGGACATTATTTGGAGGCTGAGGGGAGACATGAGGGGATTATTTGGAGGCTGAGGGGGGACATGAGGGGATTATTTGGAGGCTGTGAAGACATGGGGGGGATTATTTGAAAGCTGGAGAGACATGATGGCAATTTTTGGAAGCTGGGGAGACATGAGAGGGGTTATTGGAAGCTGGGGAGACATGGGAGGGATTACTGGAAACTGGGGAGACATGAGAGGGTTAATAGAATCCTGTAGACAGCAGTTGTAGGTAAGACCGAAGGTGCGGGGTACAAAGCAGCCATGGACGGGCAATAAGCCCAGTGGTTTGCCTGAAGGAGGAAGAAAGATGGAATGTCCAGATAGCTGTGAGCGATGTAAACAGGTGGTAATTATGCAGGCACAGTCTATATATCCACTTGTTGGGCCTCATTCATTAAAAACGATTTTGCATCGCAGGCCATCACGGCAATATTGCCGCGATTTTAAAAAATTGTTTTAAATTCATTAACACGCGATTTTTTTCAATCTCAGGCGATGCTCTGCGATGGTTAAAGGGCTAAATTGCGGTGATTTTCATTAGAAAACCACCGCGATTAGCCCTTTAACTAATCGCGGCAAATCACATGATATGGAAAAAAAAAGTGCTGCATGGCTGCAAGCCTTAGCCATGCTGTACTGATGGAACTACAAGCATCAGCAAAGCTGATCCTTGTAATTCTATCAGCACAACATGGTTAGACTTGTAACCATGCAGCGCTGCGTGTACTGTGTAAAAAAAAACAAAAAAAAAACAAGACATACATTAACCCCAACATTGCTAAAATAAAGTATGCATGCAAAAAAACTATTTTCCTAACTAACAACGTTTCCTACATGAATGCACTTACCTTCGGTGGTCATCTCTCCTAATTAAAGTGAAGTGTGTGCAATGTATCGTGTGTAAAAAATAATAAAAAATATTTTTACACTCACTATTTGATGTCCGCATCTTGGGAAGCCTTCAATTGTTCTTTTTCAGATGTCTTCTGTTGTTTTCTTCAAGCTTGGATCCTCTTCTCCAGTTGACACGAAGCAGAAGATCTTCTTAACTCCATCGCGGCTTCTTCTTATGAATATCAGGTCACTAGGGGGCACTGTTTTTATACTACAGGTGACGTCAGTCACTAAATCTAATTGGTCCTCTACTGTTTCTGATGTCACCTGTAGTAAGTGCACTCATGTAGGGAACATTGTTAGTTAGGAACATATTTTTTTAAATGCATACTTTTTTTGCAATGTAGGGGTTAATGTATGTCTTGTGTTGATAACAAGTGTCTGCATGATTACAAGTGTCTGCATGATTACAAGTGTAACCATGTTGTGCTGATAGAGTTCCATCAGTACAGCAGGGCTACGGCTTGCAGCCATGCAGCGCTGAGTTTTTACACACACAAAAACACATGTCTGTTATACGGACATGTGTTTTTGTTTGTCCCGATCGGCTCAAAAAATAGAATCGCACCTCTCTGGCTGCGATTTTATTTTTTGTGATTTAAAGGCGATTTCACCGCGATTCTGTGAAATCGTCTTTAATGAAATACAAACTTTGTATGTTTATAATGAAAAAAAATCGGGACCGCGATTTTAACACCCGCGATTCCAAATCTCATCGTGTGATTTGGAGCTTAATGAATCCACTTTGGCGATTTTTAAGCTCCAAATCACGCAATTTTGCCCAAATCGAGCTTAATGAATGAGGCCCATTGACCGGAATGCAATGCAGTAGATAGACAGGGAAGTGACTCAGTAATAAAAGACACTGGACAGAGACAGGGAGAAAAGCAAATGTGCTACCAAGTGTAAAGAGGCGTTCTTTATAGACATTCTAATGATTTTATTATTATCACCTGAAACTTTTACAAGAAAAACACTCGGAGCATCTTGAAATCAAGGAGTCAGTAAAAATAAATAACACAAATAGATACATCAGTTATTGCCATATCTTTAAAAAACTGATCTAAAACATGCTGGGATGTAAAGTTTTACAACACCTGGAGAACCTCAGATTGGCTATGTCTAACCTAGGGTTGCAAGAAATACATTTTACTGAATGTTTTACATCCTAGTTATAACATTTAATCATGTTGGGAAAGCTCTCTATATTTAACTGTGTAGATCAGGAAGTCTGGAGAATGAATACTTTAATTTACTTTACTTTAAAACAGACTGGTAGCTATTTATTGCATTCAAGTTAATCAAATTATTGACATTTCAACATAAAGAATATGGGGAAAAAGCAAAGAAAAGGACTTAAATTCTATAATATTATATATAATAAAGCGTGTCTGGGATAGTAGCTGGAAGGGAGTGCTGTCTCAGAGTGGCTGTTTTTGAGACTTGGGGATCTCTGCCTAGGGTGAACTCTCAATTTAAAAACATAATATATGACCCAAAGTTGGGACTTTGATTGTTTTAGAGTTAGAACCACCAAACAGAGAAGCCTTGTAAGTGGCTGGTGGCTTATCAAATATCAGCAGATATGTGTAACAAACATGGCTTGGCTTGTCCTGGCTAAAAGAGTGGCTAACTAATGGTAGATCTTAGTTTTCAAACAGCAAGTTAACAAATAAATTATCAGTACTAAACACTTAATACAAAAAGTACTAATATGCATTTTGCAATAATAAAACAAATATATAGATACTAACTATATAGCAGGGTTGCCGACTCTCCCGGAATGTCCGGGAGACTCCCGAAATTCGGGCAGAATGTCCGGGAATCTCCCGGAGAGAAGCTGCAAAAAGTCGGCAACCATGCTATATAGTTACTGGGCTGGATCCAGACTTTAGAAGGAGCTAGAAATGAAGGCCCTGATTTAGAGATTGAAAATAAGAACTTAAAGTTACACCTGGGCTAAACCATGTTGATTTCAGGGGAGTCAAATTTTATTTGTTGTAACAGTATTATAGTTAAAAGGTTATGTTTCCCAGCTCAAGTCTAATTAGCAGTTTAAAAGTGAAGCTGATCAGGTATCTGTGTGCAATAAGTAAAAGCAAAGCATTCTCCCTGCATGCATAGAATAAAATTAACTTGACTCCCCCTGAAATCAACATGGTTTTGCCCAGGTGTAACTTGAAGTTCTTATTTTCAGCCTCTGAATCAGGCCATATGTCTGTAAGGTATGTGTCCCTAAGATATATGGTCGATATTGTGTTGCAGTGTTTAGGATGAAATGGGAGTTGTATAGTGGAGACTACAATACTGCCTGTATTGTATAGCAGCGGCTATGATTTGCTTTCTTTTATTGTGTTTACAAGATTGTGTTTTATGATGCTTACATGGATACTATACTCTAGTAACTGTAATGACAAATCGTTAAACAGGTAAGCGCAAATTTAAAGTTTGCAGGGAGGCGCCGAACACCCTAGCACCGGCCCTGCATTTGTTGCAACAGTATTATAGTTAAAAGGTGATGTTTCCCAGCTCAAGTCTAATTAGCAGTTTAAAAGTGAAGCTGATGGTATCTGTGTGCAATTAGTAAAAGCAAAGCATTCTCCCTGCATGCATAGAATAAAATTAACTTGACTCCCCCTGAAATCAACATGGTTTTGCCCAGGTGTAACTTTAAGTTCTTATTTTCAGCCTCTAAATCAGGCCCGAAGTGAGGAAGGTTACACTTGGGAAAAACCATTGATTTCAGGGGGAGTCAATTGTATTCTTTGCATGCATGGATATATCTTTGAATTGCTTACTGCACACAGATACTGACCAGCTATTACTTTTACACTGTTATTTAGACTTGGATAGGAAACATCACCTCTCAACTCTAAAACTGTTTGCAAGAGATGAAATATGACTCACCTGCAATCAACATGGTTTAGCCCAGGAGTAACTTTCCTTTCATAATTTCAGGCTTCTTCTTAAGTCTGGAACCAGCCCAGTCTAACGCTAAACTATAAAGTCTATTAGTAAGGCCTTACTACACTAACTAAAATAACAGTACTGTTCAGCAAAGAGACGTTGAGGGCCCCACCAGGCGACTGAAGAAAGGAAGATCTTGTGGAAATGGTGTCCAATCAGCTCTGTAGTCTCTAGTCTCTTAGTCTCCTTTCACAGCTTTTGGCTCTGAACCACTCTCCTCATATCCACTTCTTATCTCCCAACCTTGCTTCAGTTGCTTCCAACTGTCACTAAGCGGTCGTTGCAAGTGTGTCGCTCCATCCACCTTCCTGTCCATCTTCTCATTTCCTCTCAAATCCTGGAACTGGGAACTGTAGTCTTTTTTAAATCCAACTGCCACAAACATGGCCACTTAAAATCCTAAAATAATATTAAGGACTATTCCACTTTAGCGGGGTAGCACACATACATAATGTAGTGCAGACATGTCAAACTCACGGCCTGTGGGCTGCATGTGGCACAAAAGCTTTTGTTTTGTGGCACAATCTCAGGGGGGTCCAGCGGTTATTGAAAAAGAGCCTGCTATCAGTCACTTCAGCAGCTAAACTGGACAGCTGATAGCAAAGCCCTATTCAGCTGTCCTGTATAACTGTTGCATATGCTTTGTGGCCAGAAAATACAGAGGAGCTGGATGATGGTGCACACCACAAAGGAGAAACATAGACAGAAGGTAAGTAAAGTATAACTAGACTGGACACTAATGAATGGGAAATTACTGAGGAGCAGAAGCCATATAAATGGGGTATACTGGGGAGCCATATGAATGGGGAATACTGGGAGCTACAGCTGGAACCATATGATGTTGGTTACTGAGTAGCTGGAGATGTATAATTTGAATAATGGGAGCAAGAGACACATGATAAGGGATACTGGGAGCTGTGGATATATGAATGGGGCCATATGTAGCCATATGAATGGAGAATACTGGGGAGCTGGAGACATATGATGTGGGATACTGGGAGCTGGAGATATGATGGGAGTATTGGGAGCTGAATAGACGATGGGGAATACTGGTAGCTGGAGACACATGATGGGAATACTGGGAGCTGGAGATACATGATGGGGAATACTGGGGAGGCTGGAGACATATGAATGGGGAATTACTAGGAGCTGGATACATGTGAATGGGAAATTACTGGGAGCTTGAAAAAATATTGCATATGGGAATTTTAAACTTTTGTGGCTCACACAATTTTAAATTTACATTTTTTTGGCCCATTTGGGTTTTGAATTTGACATGCCTGATGTAGTGGTAATCGCAGCTTTTGAAAAAAAAGGCATTGAAAAAAAAATTGAGGAAAAGTATTTTAAACCTTACTTCATGCACACATTTTTATAATTATTTTTCTATTTTATTAACAAAAATGGTAATTTTTCCCATTGAAAATTACCTGCGCCTATTACTTACACTATCCCTTGAGATTATGTAAGCTTTTCACAGAAGCGCTGGTACTTTTCACTGCTGCTGTGCCTATTTAAATGAGAAAAGCACCCCTTTTCTCAATTAAATATCATGGAGCTCCATATTCCACTAGCACAGAGCACCGGATTTTGACACAGGGAGATGGGCAGCACCGCACCAATATTTTTGTGCTCGTTCCCATTCTGAGCATAAGCAGTGCTCAATCTTGCTGCACTTCTGCCTGAAAGTGCCAATGTTTATACATAAAAAATAGTGTCTCCTTCACTTGCTAAACAAAAACAAAAGTTGTATAAATATAAAATATATTGCAAAACATAAATAAAATACTATAAAAATAACAAAATATTAATTAAAAATATATAATAGTGAGAAAGTACAAGACAAAATCGTAAAATAAAAACATTTGTCTAAAAGGTTGCCATCGCTGTTTTAATTGTGTGAAAAGTGCTTAAAATAAGTAAATAAGTAAATGTGTTATATCTTAATAAAAAAATATGCTATGCAAAGGAATATTTAATAAATAGTATATGTTAATCCATTTCAATATAATTGTGTAGGGTAATATTGATTAATATCTATTGAGTTGCAGCAATTGTACAAAGAGAATGAGGGGAAAAAAAATAATATTTTTCCTGATTTAGGTGTTGTAGGTACACCATAGATTACGGTGTTCACTGATAATTTATCAATGTGCCCTCAAAGACAAAAAGTAAAAAATAAAAAGACCCTTATCTAATATTTAAATGTGCAGTAAGAATGTGTGTGGTAGAATAGACAAGCATAGAGGAATATTGATACATTTCCTTATTAATTTAATAACAACTAGAATAATATTGATATTAGCCTACACTGGACACCCATTTCCCTCAGGTTAGAGAACTGCTAAGTCATATGGTTTTCTTTTTGTCAATAAATAGCATAACTCTCCCTGCCTCGACAGACTTCAAGAAATCACAATTCTAACAAATAAACTCCCCCCCATGTTGCTCCTTTATTGATGCTTTCAAAATAATTTGGTATTCTTTAAACACCTTCTTTATATATTCAGTCTACATTACAGAATGTATATAAAATCAGTATATATAATACCCTGATGCCACAATCATATCTTAAGCATTTTTACATAAATGTGGGGGAAAGCTTTACTCAGGTGAAATATTGTATTTGAATACACACTACTTGAATTTCAACTCAACAAATTCTAAAATATTAGTTGAACTAAAAAGTTTAGTTGAAAATATAATTATTCTCAATACTTACCAGCAATTTTTATCTCAAGCTTCGCTTTGTCTTCTAAGTCATCTATTTGTACTGTTAGTTCATATGTTCCAGAATCTTTTCTCTCTGCTTTACGGATAATAAGAATGGTATCGATATCACTGTTCCTAACACTTGAATGATTTGGATCCAGAGGCTGTCCATTTTTAGTCCAGTTAATGTGAGGTTTTGGCTTTCCCTATTAGAAAAAAAAATTAAATAGCATGCATATTTTAAGAAGTTTCCAACATTGTACATTAGTTTTACTGATTAACAATGTTAAAACCGTTCTTACTATATTTTGCATCCAACTGAACCAAATATTCTGGTTTAGTTTTACCCTTTCATGTACCTAGTGCAGTCTGATAATGCCTTCATGACAAAACACAGCTCTACGTCTTAATTAAATTTAGATACATTATCTATATAAATATCTAACCTAAAGAGCCAGTCCCTATAAACATAATAATTTATTAAAAACTGACATCAAATTCTGGTTGCTTTTCTAATTACTATATTCTCTACTAGGTAAGCACTGGAGCTGATTGAGTGACTGCAGACACTCAAAAGTTACCAGATCTATTGCTATGCTGGAGCAGTTTGGGTGGCTATTCTGCACATGATTTCTAACTGCAGAAATACTCCTGATTTTATTGGTATATGTTTATTACCTAATAAACTTAATTTTTTCAAATTATTTTTTTAGATAAAAATTAAGCAATTTTTTAAAATAATATTTATTGCTGTGAAAATACAATTTATTTACCAACTCAATTTTTATATAAAAATCATTCTAGGCAGATACTTGCAATGTTTAAATTATTTGTTGTTTTGCTTAAATAAGTAGTTTTATTTTATTTATGTTTTACTGCAATAATAACTTTAAAATCAGTGCTCAACTTGACTACAATATACCCCAAAATACCCACAAAAAATATACCCCCAAAAAATACAATACCCTAAACCACTAATTAAGTACAAATAAAATTAGTAAAATTTAAAGGTATATGTTTTAATCATGATCACTCACTATTAGATCCTGATAGTTTACTATTGGCTCCAGGCAGCTGTTTTGGCTGTAAGCCATCATCAGGAAAGGAAGTTACAAAAATGAAGGATAACAATAGGCCTGATTCACAGTTAAGAATCTGGGTGGCTTTAGGTGCATATATTTAAGAAGGGTTATACTGCGCATACATAGTAATATTTTTATGCAATCTATGTTGGACTTAAATGACGTGATTCAACACTATGAAGTCCCTAGGTTCATAGGGCCTGATCCAGAACTACGCCGATGCTCTGTGCTTACTTAAGCACAGCGTATCGGCGTGCACTCTCCCCGACACTCCCCCTTTGCGGGTGTATTTTCCCTTGCTTACGCCGGCTGAAGACTACCCTAACTTCAGCCGACATAAGCAATGAAGAATACGCTCGCACAGGAGCGTTGGTATGCTAAGCCCTCCCTCCCTCAATAAACTAACTCCTCCCGCCCAGCTTCACTAACCTTAACGTAGTAATGCTGGGGGACGCCCCCCTCCAGCGTCACTACGCTGTTCCTACGGACACCAGATCGTTAATCGGGCGTTGCCGTAGCTACGCCGGGCAACATCTGCCCGGCACATGCGCAGATCGGCTTTTCAGTAGTGCGGCGGGCGTTGTTCTGGATCAGGCCTATAGTAACTTACACAGGAAGGGTGTGCCACCAATAATTAACTCGACAGATAATAAGATTGGGTGGAGGGAGGCATTTAAATTAGCAAAAGAAGGTGCTGTTGTTGTAATTAGATGCCCTACGCACACAAATGTTAAGGGAGCTCTATGGCACTCGTAAGTCTCTTAAGAACCTGAAAACCGGGGGCATGCTGAGGGAGTTGCCTTGCTACTAGTTACTTTTATTTAAGAACCTAACTCGTTCTTAAGTGTGAATCAGACCCATTGTTCTGAAGCAAGCTTGATTAAAAGCCTATGATGTTCTTTAAAAATTTGATGGACATTTATCAATTTATGGATGCATAAGTTAATGAAGATACATGTTAAAGTATGAATGTTATCCTGATCTCAAATGTGACGTGCATTATTACTGGAACTGATTTGATTACATGTATTGTAAAGTAAAACATGATGGGATTTATTTGTAGTTTTAACTTTTTTTCTTTAAGCACGTGTTCATAAAGCAATACAGACAAAAACTGTGTCTGTCCCCCTAAACCATCAAACATTTCCCAGTCCACCTTGAAGAGTTTACATGGCTGATATCCCTGCTAGAACACAGAAACAAATTTGTGTGAGAGAAGTAAGCCATCATGCTCCTCTTATGTGTAAGTACTGTACACCCAGGGCTGTCATGTAACACTATAAAATTTCATTATTTTTTTTGTAAACGGGCATATATTCCCAAATCGTAAAAAAAAAAAAAATACTTTCTCACAAATTTCAATCCCCAAAGGCACTACCTGGAACATTATCTTTCTAACAAAAAAAACAGGTAGTGTGACGATGTCTGAATGTGATTTCTTACAAATATAAGGGCATGACACATTTACACTTATTGTGTACCTATTTCATGTTTTATTGTTTTTTTGCAATAATAATTATCTAATGAATTTTACTATAAAAATGTAATGTCCAAGCAGCATAGATTCCTTAGGGAGAAATCTCGTCAAACAAATATTATAGACTTTTCTGGTTTTACTGGTTCATCAAAGTCATAGATCAAGGGGGACCTGTAAACATAGAACTTCAGTAAGACACTATGGCATATCACAGATTGTTAAAGAAGATGTTAAAATTGGGATTGGAAGCAAAGGATTGTTTTTAAGCAAAACTGGTTTAGACTTTGATTTTACATTGGTTTGCATAAGAATACTTTAAAGACTTCCAACGTTTCTTTATTATTTTTCAGTATTTTTTGTATATTTTTCTTCAAAAACTGTATTTCCTAATAGTTCTAGTCGATCCTTTATAATGTTGCTTCTGGAAACTTATTTCAACTGAGATCATCAATTGCCCAAGTGCTCCATTACTTGAATATGTGATTCAACCTCTACATTATTTCTTATTACTAGGTCCAGTTTAGTCCAGTCCAGTTTCAAGAATGTCCTCAGCATTAAACAGGGGTCATGTACAAAATAGTTCTTTGGAAAGCACAGGAATAACAAAAATATCTGGGCATTATGGTTTAATGGAAGTAATACCAAGATGAAGGGAGGACAAAGTGCAGACTAGATAACAGGAGATTCCAAGATGGAGTCAGGACAAAAGCATAGAAAAGGATACAGAGCTAGAGACAAACTTGGTAAATACACCTAACACAATAATCTAGCAATGCTCTGCTCCAAAGGAAACTCGTTTATAGTGAAGGTCAGGCTGTATTTGATGGAATCATAATCTGTATTTGGAACACAAAATTCCTGTGTTTGGAACACAAGCCTTTATTCGGTCCTTACCCATCAATTTAATATCTGCGCAAACCTCTGGGTTTGAATCCCTCTGACTCTTCTCCCTCCTCAGGAAAGGTATAATCTCTGTTATATATAGTATTCCTTCTCTCCATCCTGATAAACAAGAAAGGCCGTAGGAGCAACACTTAGGCCCTCCTCCTAATCAAAACACATGGGAGACAATCTGAGAGGGTGTAGCCCACAATCCCAGAATCATGAAAGAATTGTAACTCTTTTCACCACAGAGCAGGGATTGGAATGAAGGTCCTGGCAAAGCTAGTGAGACAACTCTCACTCCATTCTTGAAATTCAGTATATGACCATTTGAACTTAAAACACTCTTGGGCGGTCCGGAGCTCCCCAGAGAAAGCAGGTATACCCCCATAGTGGATAAGTGTCTGGGATCCAGAGGCTGCTACTAAAGAGGACCGGGAGGCGCATAGCAGAGGGAAGGAGCCAACATCTTACCTCCCAGATGGTGCAGGAGCAAACGAGACCTGTTTGCTCCTGCACTATCCGGACCGCAGCCCCAGGCTCAAAGAAGCAGATGAGAGTTTAAGTGGCATTAAGAGGTGATCCCTGCAGAATTTGGTCATCCCCTGGTTTCAGGAATAGTCTGCCTGCTGCCCAGAGCATTCTCCCTGCAGCTAAATCAGCCAGAGTGTACTACTACAGGTTACCTCTTCAGCCTCTGCAGAGGCACAGGTATCACTCCACTTTTGCCCCTATTAGAAGCCCTGCCTGTGGGTACCTTCTCTGGATGGACTTTACCCACAATTTTGTTACTCTGTCCCTTTTTACCTTGGTATGGGCTGAATTTTCAGAGTTTGTAATTGTGTGTTCAAATCTGCTCTCCTTCAACAGAAGTATATTTCACATCCACAGAGCTGCAAGAGCGCTAGGTGGTTCAGCATATTGCACTTAATCCCATACTCTCAGAATCTATACTACAGGAGTTCTTCACACCACTGTAAATAAGGGAGCCTATATTAATATTAGGAAATTCCACCAGTGTGAATCCCGGAATCTCAGGACTGTCCCTCTAAGTCCTGTTCCTCCCTTTCAAGACATCCCTTCTCCATGGGATGAAAGTAAACCCCCAATCATGTGATCCCTATGTACCCCAGTAGTAATTGAAGGGGGAACAGAAATCCAACTGTCCCGATGAAATAAAAATTATACTATAGAGTTCTCCTCATCTTACTACTCCTGTACAGTTCCATGGGGAAGTCCGGAAAAGAACCCCCAAAGAAAGACCACAAATTCCTAAAAAACGCAACCTCCTCAAGCAGAACTCCTACAGTATCTTACTTCTCACTGTCCGCCCTCCCCGATTCCAGAGGCCCTCATAATGTCCCAACCGCCACAACCACTAGCACCCTCTGATCAATCTACCTCTTCATCCCCAGCAGTATCTCGCTCCGAATTCAACGAGATCCTAAAAAGATTGGAATCCATTCCCACTAAACAGGACCTCCAGGAGGTTGAACACCACCTCAAGGAAGCTGTACAAACCCAAATAACCTCTATCTGTCTCTCAATTGGGTGATAGAATATCCTCCCTGGAAACAGCGGGTGAGGACAACTCTGAGATCTTCACCAAAATCTAGGAGAGGATGAATCTGCAAGATAGAGAAATGAGAGATCTACAGCAATGAGTAGAGGACCTAAACAATAGAGGTAGCTGGAATAATCTCAGGATACGCGGTAATCCTGAGGATATCTCCCCAGAGGGAATAGTAGATGCTCTCACAAAGATATTTAATCAGTTCCTAGGTGCCTGCCCAGACAACACTATCCACTTTGATTGGGGCGCACAGGGCCCTCAAGTCCAAATTCCTCCAACCGGATAGACCCAGAGACATAATATGCTGTCTCCATTATTACCTGGTAAACGAGGAAATTACAGAAAAAGCCTGCAGATGCCCGGATCTAAAATTAAACGGATCACCCACCCAGATATATCAAGATCTGTCATGGCATACTCACCAGCAGCAGTGCCTCCAGAACCCCTCAAACCCTTCAAAAAAAAAAAAAAAAAAATAAAAAAAAAAAAAAAAAAAAAAAAAAATTAGCCACAAAAAGATACTAATAAACAGCAACAATACATAGAGGAATTAAATAAAATCAGCCCATAAAAATGGGTCAATATTCATAATGTCCAACAGTGCAGACCGTACAGAACAGTAATGAAACCTATGGTTTTTTTGACCGAGAACAATGCAATATGAATGATAATAATAGAGAACTCATGGGGTATAGACAACAAAAAAAAGATGAACTACTAATCCCAAAGTACAATACAGTAATGTCCAATATATCCAAGACATAATACAGAAATGTTCAATCCCCAAAATCTAGATCTATCAATTCATTCAGACCTTCGGGGGATAGAGTATTCAATTTGTGAATCCAAAATGATTCTCTGATACATAGGTTTTTAAACCTATCTCCACCCCTCTTGGTCTTCTCAATATGTTCGATTCCTGTCAGCTTCAAAAGAGATGGGTCGCTAGAGTGATGATAATAGAAGTGTCTAGAGACACTATGTTTGAGGTTCTTATTTATGACATTCCTCCGGTGTTCGAGGAAGCGTGTCTTGAGATTACGAATAGTGCGACCCACGTATTGGAGCTAACAGGGACAACTCAACATGTAAACTACATATTGAGAATCACAATTTATAAAAGATTTAATGGGGAATCTTTGACTAGTCACCGACGAGAGAAAATGATCTATCCGATTGGTGATATGTGAACAGGTGAGACACCTGGTCTTCCCACATTTATAACATCCTTTAAGGCTTAGAAAGTTACTCATAGGATCCTCTGATTTATCCAATCTCAGAAAGGATGGAGCTAAATAGTCCTTCAAGTTCTTTGCCTTTCTGAATGTCACTTTCGGCTTTGGAGGCAGAATAGTTTTCAGGAAAGGATCTAATAATAGGGTGGAATAGTTACGTTTTATGATTCTATTAATTTTTCCGGCTGACTGGTTAAATTTTGAAATAAAAGCTAGAGACCTATTCTTTTTATCGGACATTTGGTCTTTTTTCAATGCTTTATTCAAATTCTGCACCAGAAGATCCTCTCTATTTAAATTCAATGCCTCCTGATATGCTGTTTTTAGAAGGGGGTTCGGATAGCCTTTTTCCTCAAATTTTAATGCAAGTATGTCTGCCTGTTCCGCAAAGGAATCAACACAGGAACAGTTTCTGCGTATGCGCCTCATCTGCCCCTTGGGAATATTGTTGATCCAACCTTTATGGTGATTGCTGGTATAACCCAAATAATTGGTGGTATCCACTGGTTTGGTAAAGGATTTGGTAGAAATAGAATCATCCCTAATGGTCACCGTGATGTCCAGGAAATCGATAGATAGAGGGTCAAGTGTACAGGTAAATTTTAAATTATAATTATTGGCATTAAGTGAGCTAAAAAAGGACATAAATGATTCCGGTGTGCCATTCCAAACGAAAAACAGATCATCAATGTATCGACGATAAAGGACGAGATTCGCGCCCAGGTCGCCACCCCAAATGAGCTCCTCCTCCAATTTGCCCATATAGAGGTTGTCGAAACTGGGCGCAAACCTCATCCCCATCGCCGTACCAAGTAATTGTAAATAAAAACAATCATTAAAAACAAAATAATTGTGTTGTAAAATGAATTGGATCGATTGTAGAATGAAATCAATCATATCCATTGATAAATCCTGATCCTGTAATAAAAAATAACGGACTGCCTCAATTCCTGCTTGATGAGGGATATTTGAATAGAGTGCCTGGACATCACAGGTGGCCAAAAGGTAGGTAGATTCCCATTTGACAGATGAGACACATCGCAGAAACTCTGTAGTGTCTTTAAGGTGCGACCTCAAAGATTGTGCTTTCTTCTGTAAAAATGTGTCTACAAAATAAGACAAATTGGACGTTAGCGAATTAATGCCCGATATGATCGGGCGTCCCGGTGGTTCCACCAACCTTTTGTGTATTTTAGGGAGATGGTAATAGGTAGGAACCACCGGGAACTTAGGGAATAGGAATTCTAATGTCTGACGAGTAAGAACCCCTCTTTGAAGAAAACCATCCAACATAGATTCTAATTCCAGCTTAAATTGGGTAGTTGGATCCTTTTTTAAAATCTTATAAGTAATGGAATCATTGAGCTGTCTATTTGCCTCCATTAAGTATTGAGACAGATCCTGGATCACCACTCCTCCCCCCTTATCTGCAGGCTTGATCACCAGAGATCTGTCCGCCATCAACTCCTTAAGTGCCTGTCTTTCTTTAACTGAAAGATTATTATTATACATTGGGAGTTTTTCTTCCTTTTCACATAGATTACGTAAATCTTTCAATGTGCTTTGGTAAAAGGCCTCAATTAGGCCATTTTTAAATTGCATAGGAAAAAATTGTGATTTATTTTTAAAGAGAGTCGATGGCGGGTCTCTATCCATAGTGACCAAAGAATCATGAGAAAGAGGGGGAGTAGACATGTGGTAATCCATATGGGATGACTCATCCATTAAAGACAACAGAGATAATAAAGCCACTGACTCTTCGTCACTATCCCCTAGTTGGCTCACAGTAGGTTCAAAATCCAGAGGGGAGGCACACACAGGTGGAAAAGCTGACATAGACGTAGACTAGATTCTGGTGCAGAATTCGAATAAAGCATTGAAAAAAGACCAAATGTCCGATAAAAAGAATAGGTCTCTAGCTTTTATTTTAAAATTTAACCAGTCAGCCGGTAAAATTAATAGAATCATAAAACGTAACTATTCCATCCTATTATTAGAGCCTTTCCTGAAAACTATTCTGCCTCCAAAGCCGAAAGTGACATTCAGAAAGGCAAAGAACTTGAAGGACTATTTAGCTCCATCCTTTCTGAGATTGGATAAATCAGAGGATCCTATGAGTAACTTTCTAAGCCTTAAAGGATGTTATAAATGTGGGAAGACCAGGTGTCTCACCTGTTCACATATCACCAATCGGATAGATCATTTTCTCTCGTCGGTGACTAGTCAAAGATTCCCCATTAAATCTTTTATAAATTGTGATTCTCAATATGTAGTTTACATGTTGAGTTGTCCCTGTCAGCTCCAATACGTGGGTCGCACTATTCGTAATATCAAGACACGCCTCCTCGAACACCGGAGGAATGTCATAAATAAGAACCTCAAACATAGTGTCTCTAGACGCTTCTATTATCATCACTCTAGCGACCCATCTCTTTTGAAGCTGACAGGAATGTGGAGATAGGTTTAAAAACCTATGTATCAGAGAATTCTTTTGGATTCATAAATTGAATACTCTATCCCCCGAAGGTCTGAATGAATTGATAGATTTAGATTTTGGGGATTGAACATTTCTGTATTATGTCTTGGATATATTGGACATTACTGTATTGTACTTATATATATATGTGTATATATGTGTGTATATATATATATATATATATATATATATATATGTGTATGTATGTATGTGTATATATATATATTTCAAAATGTTACATTACAATAAGATACAATATAAGTGCTAGAAGAGGACCTGTAATTGTAAGGTCCCTCAATTGTTATTCCCAATTATATAAAAGAGTAACAATTATTTTGTTTAAAAAAGTAGCATGCAAATTTCATAATACACACTTTTCTCTAATCCTTTCTCATTACACATCTGTATTGTGCTTAACTTTATGCACTTTTTGTATATGCTATTCTAATTATATTTCACTCAAGTGAGTAGATGTGTGGTTTTAATTTTAATGAAATAAATATTTTGTTTTTTTCCCCACAAGAGTAGACTTTTTTTTTTTTAAACATAATTTATAAAAGGAAGAACAAATTATTTTTTTCAGGAATAAAATGTTACTTATTGGAGCAGTAATTAATGTTTCCAAAACAAATATAAAATGTATTCAAATTTAACCCAAAGTATTGCCTTGCTTTTTTAGCTGTCTTCAACAAATTAGTGTTGTTATAAAATAGAGCTGAACTGTAGGACAGTTGGTGGCTATAGAATATCTTCTCGCATTACAAGCACGGTCTGTTTCACTTTCTCCAAATAAACTATAGGGATAGATTTGCCACAGTTTTGTTTGTGATTTAATCAGTATGGTATTCTGCAGAGTGATGTTTGTAGAGGTTTATTTTAGGCTGTATCTGCTTAGGTGTGTCATAATAGTAGTTCTGCTCATGTCATGCTATAGTCCTCACTATAGTTTTCCACCATGTGTCCAGCATAAAGGACCATGTTAGAGGAGATGCCCATAGTCTACTTAGATGGCAAGCTGGCCAGAACTTTCAGTTCTTCCATGACATATGGCATCAAATCTTTTTCAGCTCAGAATCTGTATTTGCTACATATGTAGAGATTGGTAAAATTTTGTTGGGGTTGATTGCAAGACCCATATCTGCTGGGTTTGAAGCCACAGACTTTGAGTCATTCCAAGCTTTTTCTGATGTCTTTACAAGCAATCCGCAGTGCTACTTTCTTCCGTGCCTTGGGCTTCAACTTTTTCCTATCAACCTTATAGTTAAATGTATTGTTGCGCTTTCCGCATATTGTCCAAAACGCTTTATTCCAAACATTTAGAACATTCCCAACTGTCTTTCTTACCCCTTTTAAATCTGTTCTTTCCTTGTGAGGGAGCTAGCAATTTAAATGGTGGGTTTTAGTTGGTAGTAGTCATCCTATTTATTTATTTATTTTTTATTAATAGGTTTTTGTATATCGCTATCAGATTACATAGCGCTTTACAGAGAAGATTTCACATTCACATCAGTCCCTGTCCCATTGGAGCTACATTCTAAGTTCCCTAACACAGACATATACACACACAGACAGACTAGGGTTAATTTATTCAGCAGCCAATTAACCTACCAGCATGTTTTTGGTGTGTGGGAAGAAACCGCAGCACCCAAAGGAAACCCACATAGACACAGGGAGAACATATAAACCGGTTGCAGTCCCCGGTTAGAAAGTTTGATTTCCAAAATAGGGACATCCGAAAGCTCCTTTCCGGATGTCTCTATTTCAAATACCCCCCAGTTTAGAATTTTTTCTTTTTTTCAGAATGTATGAGTATGCCGATCGGCATACTCACCCATTCTGTTTCGGAAACACCGCTGCCGCAGGACCCACACCAAGGAAAAGGTGAGTAACCTCTCCAGGGTTAGGGTTAGGGTCAGGCTGCGGGAGAGTGAAGGTTAGGGTCAGGCTGCAGGGAAGGGAGAATTAGGGTCAGGCTGCAGGAGATGGTGGGTTAGGGTGCAGGGAAGGGAGGGTTAGGGTCAGGCTGCGGGGAAGGGAAGGTTAGGGTTAGAATTAGTGGGAAGGGTTGGGGTAGTTTTGTTGCCTTACCTTACCTTTCAGAGCATCGAAAATTCTCCATGGATCGATTGTTGTGCCATTCTTTCTGGAGACCCACACTCCATATAAACTCCACACAGATAATGCCTAGTCCTGGATTCAAACGCATGACCTCAGCCATGAGTCTCCATGCTGCCCATAACAGATGAAGTTGTACATAACTGTTCTGCTTGTGTTTTGTAGTCACTAGGTGCTACAGGCTTTTGACATTCTGTCAGTATTGAGACTTTGTGGAGGCCTCTTGCCTTGCAGTCTATCTCAACTTTTAAATACAGATGCAAACTGGATATTAATTTCCTGAAATAGACTGTGATGCCACAACGACTATTCTTAATTAATGTTGTTATTAACTTTTTTAAACCCTTTAAATTGGCTCTTTTTTAGATAATTTTAGTATTCTTAATTTACTAAAATATCTTCCCTATAATTTAAAACTTCTAGTTCTAGAATGCTGAGCCACAAAGATGAAATAATCGTTTTAAAGACACTAGATAAATTTGTGCATTTCAAAATTATGACCATGCTGTTTAATCCGTTATTTTCTAAGTAGCTGTTATTATGGCTGCAGCAGCTAAACTTTAGATAAGCATAAAAAACAAAACATTGAAATTTGCAGTAATGAAACAGAACCTCATAAGGATCAACAAAAGAAAGACAGAACAAGTGTTACCTGTTCTGTACAATAGATTAGTAAGGGTCATCAGTCTCAGAAGTATTAAGAACACTTCACATTAGAGGTCAAATGAATATCAACTGTTCAAAGCAGACGTTCATAAATCATAACATTATGGCAGAATTGCCCCATGGAAAGCATCACTACAGTAATGAGTTAGGAGGGGTTAAGATGTCTTACTCTGGTTTGGGAGGTGTGATGGAATTTAAGGACTCTCAGCAGGGTGTGTATTTCATAAAGGAGTGTATTAGTGCTGCATCAGATAACTTGGCCCACTGTAAAGGAAAGGTAGCCAACAATTGCGTTTTACATAAGTATTTATTTCCAGAAAGGTTAACAAACTTTAATTCATGTTTGATATATTTTTTAAAAGAATTGGAATGAAATGATTTTTGTTTGTTTTAGCAAATGACACACAGCTTGGCAAGCCTGCACTGCTAGCCAATTTCCAACCCAACCTTCCTATGATACAGAGCAACCTACGTGATCTCTTCAGCAGGCACAGCAACGGTATACCGTTACAGAGGTTGCATCAAGTTTACAAGGAGACCTTCAAACATGATTTGAGTGAAGAAGTTATAAAACAAGTTGTTAATTGGACACATGTTTGCACGGTACAGATAAATAGTAATTACTTTTATGCTTATTTTTATTTTATTTTTTTTATTTAAGTTTCTCTTTGATCATTAAGAGAAAGGGATGTATTTTTATGATGTAATTGTGACTTTGTGTTTGGCACTTTGCCAGGTATTGTGATCTCTTAAAAAAAAAAAAAAAAAAGCGTTTCTCATTTGTTCATTCAAAATAGATCTTTCTCACTTACTGCGATTATTTGCCCAATCACCCGATAATTGATTAATCAGGCCAATAATCTCTCTAGTGTATGGCCAGCTTTAGGCATGTAAGCAAATTACTGTGTCCACTCCTCCAGCAATGGAACTAGGCTGTCTGCAATTTCCACATCATACATACATACATACATACATACATACAACATAATGTGACTACAAATGTGTAAGGGCCAGGCACTAACATTGAAAATATAGTAGCATTCTACTCTTCCCAAGTAATAATAAATACAATATTTGGAAACCTTCTTCAAGTGGCTAAATGCTTGATGAAATTACCTGTTCCATATATATTTCCACCACCTCCTTACAGTTCTGCTCGATTGAATCCTGGACTGTTCCTGTGCCTAATGACAAAATATTTGCAGGTAGGTGCTGGTGGAAACCTTATGAGAAGTCTGCATTATGAGTTGAAGTAACAGAAACCTTCAAAGTGACATTTTAATTCTTAGTCTGGATATATATACACAAATTGAAAATATAGGTATAACAACTCTTTAGTAACTTGAAAATGAACCATTTCTAAACAAATATATTTATTTTAAATAACCATGGTGTTGTTAAATCCTTTTGTGTGTAAAATTCCTATACGCCCGATAGGATAGATAATAGAGGACATCATTGAAAAAACTACTTCATGACCCATTTGCGGCAGACCAAAGTAGAGCTTGTTATGGTAGAACCAACTTAAAAACAAATTGTTAGATGTGCTAAAATTCATGTATATAAACTGTATCATAGTAAACATTGTGAATGCAAAGGTGCTAAATACATTTTACTTCTGTTTTTGTAGGCACAAAGGCTCACAAATAATGGCCAAACAGAATTAATTCTGTTTTCCCCCTCAAAAAAACTGCAGACTACTCAAAGAATTACCCAACAACGTGGTAGTGATCAAGTTAAATCAAATGTGTCCCCTAGTCATTCAAAACCATTGTCTTCCTTAAAGCAGAACGAAAACCCTATACCTCATGCTGAACTTAAACAAAAAGTTTCTGAACTCTTGTCAAACTACAGCAGTGGTCTGTGGTCTTATGCACTTCCCAAAGTTTTTGAGGACACCTTCAAAATAAAATTTCCATCGGATGCTGTTAATTTGGATGCACTGTCTGATATATGCACTATAGATGTTATTTCTGAAAACCCTTATAAGGCAATCCTTTATGCAAAGATAACAGAAAGGGAAGGACAAAATCTAAATCTCCTCAACATTAAAAATGAAACTAATGAGAAAGCACCATTGAATGTGGAAAGATGGGATGAAGAGATTGCTATTGACATTAGTCCTCCACCATTGGCTATTCCATCGGAAGCCTCTCCCTCTGTGCTTATTGTTGAATTAAATAACACAGAAGAAGTTGTCATAAGGTAAGTCCTTAGAGTTCTTTGTTTTAAAATGTGTGTATTACCACTTAAATTTTTGTATTTCATTCATTTAGATCTGTAAAATCTTAACACTGTTAAAGAAGCCTTTGTATAGACCCATGTAGGTTAAGTACAAAATGAATAGTAAGTGTGTGTGCTTTCATTTTCTTCTTAAGGTATGTTGGCAAAGACTATTCTGCTGCACAGGAACTTATGGAAGATGAAATGAAGGAGTTTTACAATAAAAACCCATCGTCTGTACAGTTCGGTTCACTAAGGCCGGGACAACTCGTGGCTGTGAAGGCAGAGGAGGATGCATGGCTGCGTGCTCAGATATCCTCAATTGAAGATAACAAAATTAGGGTATGTCTTTGTATGCATAATACATATCTATAT
>WWET01001863.1:134171-148162 GCA_011038615.1 Limnodynastes dumerilii | reverse complement strand
GTAATAGAACACGAGGGCATGAATATAAACTGGAGGGTGGTAGATTCAAAGGAAATGTGCGGAAAAATTACTTCACTGAAAGGGTGATAGATAAGTGGAATATTCTCCCATCTGAGGTGGTTGAGGCCAATACAGTAGAACAATTTAAACATGCTTGGGATAAATATAAGGGTATCCTAAATTGTAAACCAAATTGAGGGTAAAAAGGGCCTAGGGTCAGTATAGTTTTGAATAAATATATGGGCAGACTAGATGGGCCATGTGGCTCTTATCTGCCGTCACTTTCTATGTTATGTTTCTACCCCCTTACTGTTTTAGCAATGTTTTAAAAATACACCTTGCCATTTTTTTAAGAAATAAGGAAAAAGTTTTTGTCCTTAATTGACTGGAGGTTATCGTTATTCTTTGGTTTATTTGGTATTATAACCATTGCTATTGCTGGAAGGACTTGTCAAAAACATAAATGCCTTCTTATAAATAAAGAAAAGTACCGAGCACAATCTTTTATTTATACAGTTGGTTAAAAATCTGGTAAATCTGGTAATACCCTTGAAAAAAACCGGTATTTTCAACTCTGGTTTATCCTGAGCGAATTGCTGTGTCATAAAAGAAGCTGCATTATACCGCTTTCACATCACCACCTGTGAACAATGAAATGGAGTTTTTTGCAGAGACCCACACCCTTTGTAGATTTATCAGATGGTTAAGTATAATGAATCTGTTGAGGATATTTGCACCAAATGTTAATTTTTATTAGCAGATTGCAAATACCCATTGCAGTTTGTATTATATAAAATTGTTGCCAATAAAAAACACCCCATAAGGGGATGCACCAAAGTTATATAAGAGTATTGACTAATACTTCAGCCATTATGACCTCCCTCTAGGGCTTGAATTGTGTATGAGTGATGAAGCGTTTTTCATTGGTAAGAAAGTCGATGAATTTGGAAAATGATCTCCAACGTTCTTCCTAAACATACTAGAACTGCTAAAATGGGATTGGTTCTTATAACTAATAAGACGGAAACAAATAGATAACCATTATGGACACATGCACATATGCAAAACACTGTATTGAAGATTTTGCAAACCTGACTGCACGGAAAATGTTGAGTTACCAGAATTCTGCATCTGGTCTGTGTTTGTTAGACGATTAGGGGACCACCCATGATTTGTTAATGATGTCTTGTGATAACCATTTTATGATGTTGCTTGGTTTTCATGGCATATTATAATTTTGTGTATTGAATTGTTGCATCTTAACTAAAATGTTGTAAATTGTTCTTTTTATTAGACAATCACTTCAGAGTTATTTGTATCTCTCCCATTCTGTGGAAAAATTTGTCTATTCTATGGAAAGGGGAAATGGGCACGTGTGGAAGTAAGTATTAAATATTTAGGATTAACTATGGGCTTTGTATTGTGTGCAAGAAATAACAAATCAGACTTTGTTACTTAAACAGGATATGCCTCTTGTGCATATGTCCAGTACAAATAATAATAATGGACCTGATTCACACTTAAGAATCTTGTTAAAATAAGAACTTAAAGTCACTCCTGGGCTAAACAATGTTGATTGCAGGGGAGTCATATTTCATCTGTTGCAAACAGTATTCGAGTTGAGAGGTGATATTTCCTAGCCCAAATCTAAATAAAAATGTGATAGTAAAGCTGGTCAGTATCTGTTTTCAGTAAGCAATTCAAAGATGTATTCCTGCATGCAAAGAATACAATTAACTTGACTCCCCCTGAAAACAACATGGTTTAGCCCAGGCGTGACTAAGTTCTTATTTTAAGAAGATTCTTAAGTGTGAATCGGGTCCAATGTTACATAGATTATGCTGAAATTGATTGCAAAGTATTTATGTTTAGGGAGACCAAATACGTCGACTCTGTCTTCAGTATGGATTATGTATTATTTGTAATATCATTTCTCCTTTGTATGCAGATAACAAGTGTCCACAGTAGTCGTGCACTAGATGTTCAGTTCTTGGACTCTGGAACAATCTCTCCTGTCAAAGTGTCTGAACTGAGGGAAATTCCATCTCCATTTCTTCGAGATATTATCTCCATTCCTCCTCAGGTACTTTGTCGTATCAGACAAAATTTTGGTAATGATGTTAATTTTATTTATTTTTAGTAGTTTTATTTTTGTTTCTGTTCACATCTTGCCAGTTATCAGCACTTTTGTTTATAGATGTTTAGCATTTTACTGATAAACTACTAAAAATAAGCACTCTGCATGTTACTTTGTATTTCAAAATGGAAACAGTATTTTTATCTCCATACAGTAGGACACTCCCAGCTTGGTACACACATTAAGTGACAGAATTTTCTTGTGTATAGCAGTGAACATGGAAACATAGAAGCTGATGGCAGATAAGTGCCCATCCAGTCTGCCCATTTGTTTAGTTAAAATTAAACAGACCCTATTTTACCATAAATTAAATGTAAGATATAGGATATCCTTATATATATCCCAGGCATGTTTAAAATGTTTTACTGTGTTGGCCTTAATCACCTCAAGGTACCATTTTAGTTTCCCTTCTTTGCACAGCCTCTAATGTTTTTATGTCTATATGAGGCCTTACCAATGATCTATAAAGTGGCATTACTACTGCTCTTTTTTTTTTTTTCAGTTACAACTCCCAAATGCTTAGAATATCAGTGCTAGGAGAAGCAGGTTAAAACTTTAGCAGATTATACAAAGCTTCCTTTTTAAATAAGAGACAGTGAACTAATCAATTAACATAGCCTGAACAATTAGAACAGACGACTAATTAACTATCAATATAAAAAAAACAACCAATAAAATCCTCAAGTGGAGAAATAATTATAAAAACATTAAATAATAATCAGATCCACTCAGATGAGGTTAGCTGTGGAAATATGATTAATTGTGTTGAAATCTCCAGTTACAACTCAAACTGCTTTGAAATCCAGTGCATTGAAAATCAAACTAGGACAAGCAGGTAAAGACCTTCTATGTGAAGAACACTGAAGAATATCTACCATATAATATAGAGCAGAACCTGCTTGTTGTAAGTTTGTGAGATATTACTAATTATCCTGAATTCTGTTTTCACATAGACTTATTTACTTCTGAAATGTCTTCTCATACTGGAACTAATTATTTTATAACAATTGTCTGTTTAGTTGAATTTTGAACATAGTGCCATGTTAATGATTTGTAGAAAAGGTAAAAAGAGCTTAATTAAATTGAATAAATTCTTCAGTTTCAGTTCACCAACATAGTTCATGTATTTAAATATTTATTAAAAAAAAACCACATTCTGTTCTCCAGTTACAATGTCAGCCATTTTCTCTCTGTTTAGGCTACTAGATGCTGTCTGGCAGATCTACCCCTTAACATTGGAATGTGGACACCGGATGCTGTTTTATGGCTTAGAAACACTGTTTTAAACTGCTCTGAGTGTAGCATCAAGGTAAGGGGATTGTGTTAAAAAAAACCACTGATGTGATAATTTATCATACCATTATATTTTCATTTGCTTAGTTTTATAGTCATCCAAGATCTTTTGTTGTAAGGCTAATTGTGGTCTCCCTTTAGGATATTAGCCATGGCCTTCTGTCTCATAATTGATGTCTTTCAATAGTGCTTAACTTTACTAAAAGTGGGGCAATGCTACCCAAACTCCTTAGCTGGGTATATGAGTATGCAGATATCAAGCCAATTATACGTGTACGCACCCACAATCTTGGGGGTTTTTTTAGTGGTAAAATAGGTTGCGTCTTTTGATCTGGTTTTCATATACTTCCTAAAAATTCTGATCACTGACGGTACAATGTTTGGCTAATGTGGTAGTGTGTACGCATGTACCGCTTTCTGTCCAACCTTTCTGGCAGTCTTTATGCATATATGTGAAGTCATGATTGTGTCAGCAGAGTTATGAGTAATGAAGATCTCAGGGTTAATTGTTGTACACATGGATCAGCATACCCATCAGGATTTGCAATTGTCAGCTAAAATTGTAAGAGCCAGCTTTATACACCTCTTAAATGTAATTTATTAACCGCTTTTCCACCCTGTTTGTCTCAATATTTTAGTTTCTCACATTTTGAATATACCTGCCAGCATAAATATCCACTCAATTTGCTAACATATATCCATATTTTGTGTATAAATCTATTCTTTGTTTAAACAGGTAGCTAAAGTGGATGAAGCCAACAGCATGGTGTATGTGTATCTCTTCACATCAAAGAACTGTCTAGATCCCGATCGTAGCATCAATCGTCAAATCGCAAATGAGGAGTCATGGAAGCAGAAGAAGAGTTTGCTACCTGGCACGGCTGCTAGCTTGTCAAAAGTTAAAGGGGATACAGGCGCACAAGCGGCAACAGCAGCAGTGCCTCGAAAAGATCAAAACAATGGAACAAAGAAACAGACCACAGACCAAAATATCACAGCCCCTTCCTCGGATTTGCCACCACCTCTACCTTTGCCTAAGTCCGGAGAACACATGGATATCTTTGTGTCCGTGGCTTGCCATCCCGGGCATTTTGTCTTCCAGCCTTGGCAAGAATTGCACAAGTTAGAGGTACTTATGGAAGAGATGCTTTTACATTACAGCACTACTGAAGAGAAGCTGGTGGATTTGGAGAAGAATAAGCTGTATACGGCAAAGGTGGACAAAAAGTGAGTGTCTTATTAATATACCATCCAAAGGTTCTCTGTTTTTTTTTTTTAAGCAACAAATAGACAGTAGGTCTAAACCTGTATCCTGTGTTCATTTAGCCTACCTTATAAGGTTTAGTGTACAAATGTCCTTGACAAGACGTCTCACACTATGGCTTTATTGTTCTGTATCTGTGAAAATGAAATCTTTGTAACTTATGGTGAAAAATAACCTTACCTTTTCATCCTATTTAAGCAGTTATATAGCAAAAAGCCATTTATAAACTGAAAGTAGAAGCCAGTCTTTGTTTATGTAGTGTCTAGCCTTAAAATGCAGCTTCATGGGGATGTATTGATATAATATGTGTATGCGGAGATGTTATTCTTAGTTGATAGATTTTTTTAACACTTTGAAGTGTTTGCTTACTCTTACTCTGTTTCTTTAAGATGGTATCGGGTTCTCTTGAAAGGAATTCTTACAAATGGGCTGGTTTCTGTGTATGAGCTGGACTATGGCAGACACGAGCTTGTTAATTCTCGGCATGTTCAGCCCTTGATAGATAGATTTAAGCTTCTGCCTTTTCAGGCTGTAACAAGCCAACTTGCAGGTAAGTAATGGCAATACGTATTTTTATATAGTCTTGTTGTAGTTTAATGGCCTAACCTGGCCATAAATGTTGACAGCATTTTTTGAATAGAATATAGATGATACAATATTATAATATTGGAAAATAAATTAGGTGACAAATCCTGCTTTCCATAAAAACAGTCAAGACAGAAGACGTTCTGCTAGTAGGTAGTCATATGATTTGTAATCTTAAATGGTTGGTTGTCAAGAGGTTGTTTTGTTGGTTTATTATACATAAAATACCAATTAAATTGGACAAAAAAAGCCAGATACAAAACATTTCTGATTATCTTATGTAAAATGGATAATAGTCGCAATTTTTTTTTTTTACACCATTGAATAACAGTACTGTACAGAGCATATTTGTCTTTATACACATACATACACACACACACAAGTCCTCTGACATCCTCTGCTCTGCTTTTAATTGTACTTTCTACTATTAGATATGTACATAGTGAAATAGTGAGGTTGTTGAAGTGAATTTGATGCAGAGAATCCCTTTTAAAATTTACCGGAGGCCAGATTTACTAAGCTGTGGGTTTACAAAAGTGGAGATGTTGCCCATAGCAACCAATCAGTTTCTAGCTGACATTCTCTAATATCTAATAGGAAAGTGAGAGCGAAAATCTGATTGGTTGCTATGGGCAACACCTCCACTTTTCCAAACCCACAGTTTTGTAAATCTGGCCACATATCTCTATTTCTCTATTTTTGCATGTTAAGAAGACGAAAAATTCTAAAGTGTAGCAAGAACACATAAGTACTCTACATTTCCTTGAGATTGCACCTTTGACTCCTTTTTTTAAATTAATGAATGATCAATTCTGTAGTTTAGAGAAATATGCATTAACTGTTTGGATTGTAATTTTCTTTTTATGTAGGTGTCAAGTGTGAGCAGTGGTCTGAAGAAGCTTCCATTGTTTTCAGAAACCACGTGGAAAAGAAACCGCTTGTGGCACTTATTCAGTCAGTTCAGGAAGGCACTCTTCCATGGGATCGAAAGGTTGTGGCATACATTGTGGACACCTCCTTACCAGACACTGACATTTGGATTCATGACCTCATGTCTGAATATCTTGTTGAGCTTTCCAAACCTGAGTAGCATGTTCACAATAGATGCCTGTCACTCAATCTTAAATTAGATGCAATAATATGCAGATATTTAGAATTTTTTTTTTTATTATTATTATTCTTATTGACTTGTTCTCCACTGTTCTGGTTTTGAACTTTATGAGGTTTGAAAGTGAAACTTGTTTTCTGTGAAAGTTAATTAACAGATTCATATGTTTACATTGTTAAAAGTAGTTGATTTTCAGAAAATTTGCACATTGTTTAATAATTTAGCTGTACAAATTTGGAATATAATGCATATAAAATTTATTTAACATTAAAAACTACAAAAAAGGGCTTTAGTTATGTTTTATGGTTGAATTAATCTTCTGTTATAGTCACATTGTTTATGACCATTTAATTGTTTCACCATTGTAACTACAAAAGCATATTTTATTCAAAAAACTGACAAATGTGAAGTGTTTTGTGTCTTTACGGCTTATGACAAGGCCGCCATCAGTTCTCTGTTTTTCTTAATGTCACCAAGCATAAAACTACCATTAACCATGTGGACTGCTAGCTTTAAACTCTTGGTGTACTTAGCAGGAGACACAGAAACAAGTCTTATATGTTTGTGTAAATGTGCTATTTGTACATTTAAGTCATGAAAACATCCTCCTGCACATTTCACTCCCAGTAGGTTTGTGAAAATTGCTAGTTCATGTGTGCCAAAATATTCAGACATATACACATTGGGTTTTTTATTGTATGATCAGGGATGTAGCATGGGTGGGAGTATATGCCAATGCTGCAAACAGCACTAACAGGAGTAAATTGCTTCTACCTGTGATGAAAATTCTGCTTTCCATGGAGCTGCCATCTGGATGGTAGATCACTAAGGAATGTGAGTAGATACTTTACAACAGCAACACAGAATTAACACTGTCCTGATAAGTTTTCTAAGCATCTCTGCTATAGATATGTGGGAGTACCAGGCATGGGTCACATTACCCATCTGCATAGGCTACATAATACAATAAAAGTTTTGAGGTACAAAAATCAAATTGTGTTTCAGAAGAGGATAGTTAATAGTTCATATTTCAAGATTTGCTTCAAGGATATGGAGCTGTAAATAAAAAAAACATAATAAAAGGTATTGAAGCTAGAAAAACATTATTTATTTAATAGCATTTGCTGCACTGAAAATGTAGGAAAATCTAATCATTTGTATGTGGTAAAACATATAATTATACACCGATACTAATTTGTCAAGATATCTCTGAAGCACTGCTAGTTTTTACTGATGCAGCACTGATACAATTGGATGTAAAGCCTGCATTATTTTAGTTGTGATTTTTCTGCACACTGCATAGAGGTGTGTATTAAAATCTGCGAATTTTGTCTATCGGTATAGCCAGTTATAATCACTCTTTGTATCACAACTGAAATAATGCAGGCTTTGCATTCATCATGTAACCAGCTTATATATAAATGGTGCACTGTTAATAAATAATTTTTTTAAATGGATAAAAGTAGTATAACATTGTTAACCCAAAAAGTGATTTGTTCTGTTTATACACACATTTTGCTTTAATCTGTACTACCTGATTCAGAACTTGTTCCACCCCATCCAGACTTAACTAAAATGACACTGTCGACAGGAGCATTACAATATACAGTATAAGTGTGTCCCCTCAATGTGTGTTGCCATTTTCCATTTGTAGGTAGACTCTAGTGTGCAAGTGTACATTTGCCAAGGCCAAAACTTACCACTGTGTAAATACAAAGAACCATCTGGCACTACATACTAAACAATATATAACACTTATGTTTCAGAACATACATAAATAGGAGATTTCGTTTATTACATAGCTATACTGGGTCAAGCTCCCCTGCCCAGCTAGTCACCTCCTGTGTGTCGGTTCATAGTTGTATTGTGAGATACACGCTCAGGATTTTTGTGGCAAGACACTCCTCCAGTTGAAAGTATACAGTGGTCAAGCACCAAAAATAAATTAGAACACAAGCTACGCAATCTGCTGGCGCTATATAAAAGCCTGTTCATAAAATAAATAAACTGTGCTTCTATTCAGATATATGAAATACGTGCAAATGTGTATATATGAATGGAAGTGGTGCTGCCAGGACAAAATATGACCACTGTCTAGCTGTTGGCTGTCCATCCATGCAAGGGGAGGAGTAACACTGATAGGCCGATAGTGCCGACCAACGATTGCAGATCTCTATACATCCATTACTCAGAGATCCTATTACATCAATTTCTGAACTATGGATAATGTACCCTGTTACCACTGTTCTATGAAAAGCAATACACAGATGCCTTAAAGTATTCATAAAAGCATCCTTCAGCTAGTTGAACAAAGCTGGATATGTTTTCATGCTTGTTTAGTCTCTAGCTTTCACAATAATTTTCTTGCTGGAGAAATCCTTCCATGCTTCTCTGTATCCAGGCTAAGTATGCTAATAGGATTTATGGTGCTTTACTGATCCTTAAGTTGTTGTCACTTAACAATTTGACATTCACTGGCACAGATGTATATGGATCAAAGATGCGCCATTACAATGCTCAAGGTACACAAGTTACTTGTTTGTTAGAAACAAAGCTTTCTGTAATTTGAACTGATAACAGAACATACTGGGGGCAGTTACATTATCATTATTAATGTTTTATCCTAAAATTTGTAGTGAGTTCTAAAATAGCAGCTTGTATTTTAATAATCAATAGAGCAACAGTGTGTCTTTCTAGGGGAGTATTGGCTCAATATCAGATAAAGCATTTAAACATGTAAATAAAGGAGTTCCTCCACTGTCCATGTAGGAATCGCTGCAGGAATATGATTTATTTCCAAATCATAAGGAACACAGGGTCTGATCCAGAGGTAAAGGTATACCCAGGGTGGGTGTTCTGCATGGCAGATCACATATACACATATAAGAATCATGCCACAAAACACATTTCAACAAGCGATTATAATTTAAGAGGAAAACTAATGCATCAATTCCTTTCTATTATATTTCCTCATCTATATAAATTGAGTGAAAGATTATGATAGATAGATAGAGCCATATGTTTTTATATAGAGCAAGAATCTTTAGTGTATATATATATATATATATATATATATATACATGATCTTTTCAAATCACTAACATGTATGTAAAGTACAGCAGAATGTAAGGTTTTCCTATGCTTTATTGGAGGTCCTTCTGAATTTTTATAGAATTGATGACAGATTATCTCTTACCTATTTATAGCTGTTCCAAAGCGATGTATAAACAAAAAACTGAAAATGAGATGATTATTTTGTTGTTACCTGTATTATTATTGTTGCTGCAGGCTACAATTTGTCCATTAACTCTAAAGGAAGAAACTCACTCATTCCTCACTAGCAGTACGTCCACTTTCAAAAACCAAACCTATCCATCACACAAGCTTGTGCAAGTGTCAAACGTGATGGAACAACAAGCTTCTTTAGCATATGAGTCACAGGTTTTTTTTGCCCAGTTGGACCATTGGTATTGCAAATACAGCTATGTGAGGCGTACCAGAGCTTTAGAACTTAAATGCCAACTGCGTGATAAGGATATATATATATTATGGGGTGCACAGTGTGTATGTGTGTTAGTGGTAAGGAGAATGCATTATGGGGGGGCGCTACTCTTCTACATTCCCAGGGGTGCCTGGACCTCTTGATACACCCCTGTGAGAGAAATGGGGATGTTACAAACAAGGATAACAAGAAGAAATACCTTTACATTCCGATACAAGGTTTAAAGTTTCTTAGTTAGACTCCAAAACAGCTGTATTAGTTGTGTATTCGTGGCGTCACGAGTACACAACCATATTGTTTTGTGAGCATGAACTGTGTATATACAAGAACACTTGTATGGACTGGAATTATTATACGAGAGAGGTTTGTGCAGCTGCTTAGCTAAGGAATTAGTTGATAGGAGAACAAGGACGGACGGCAAAAATAGATAAAAGTTTATTTTCCAAAAGGAAAAACAACGGTATATTTCCAGAGCAATGGGCTTTCATTACTAATTGTGCTGCTGGTTCCACTACATATTGTTCCTCCAGTGGTGTCTTCCGTTTTCCCGATCTCCGGTTCTCGTTAACTCCAGTGCTTGTGGATCCCACTACCTACTGTGCCACCAGTCGTGTTTCCCGTTTCCTGTGTCTCTGGTTCTCATTAACTGCTGTGTTTCTAGTGGTGTCAACTTTTAGCAGTTTGCCTCAGCACTCCGTGTCCTGTGCTGCTTTCTACAAAAACCAGATCCAGATTCCCTTGCACCCTGTAGTTCAGCATTGGTGCCATAGTATAAGCATCTCCGCTTCCTGCTTCATTAATTGTGCTCTTACCGACGACTTCAGTCACCAAAGTACCTCCAGGACTCTGGTATTCTTGTCACTCCCTTGAACTCGGTTACTTTCATTCTGGCCATATTTCTGGACTTCAGTTTAGTACTCACATTTCCATTGTTCTAGCTTCCCATGCTACATCTATGGACTTTTGTTATCAGTATTCTCATTCCATTGTTCCAGTAACCTTTCATCAATAAAATGATTGCCTTACATACCTGCTTCCCCATGATTCCATTGTTAGACTTGACAGCACCCACATGCAGTCAGTGGAATCCATGAGGGAAAATGGAGAAATATAAGAACAAAACCCAGTTAAATTAAAAGAACAAAACCTGTTGGGTAACTGATATTAGCATGCTGGATTCGTGCTATGTTAGTTTATGTTGTGGAAAAGGTTGAATGGTGATGACGAGCCATTTCTAAAAAGAATTGAAGACATCGCAGCGTAACAGAGTCAGACACCATGGTAAGCGTATTGGTCCCCATACACAATGAAAACACATACACAATGGCAGCAGAGGAACTGGAGAGAGCTCTGTAGACCTGGAGGCAAGATAACAGTAACAAGACAGGAAAGGTCCGACTGTCCTAGTCACTTACCTCAGACCTTACTTACCTGTTATTTTAATCATCCATGACTAACTGGTTCTAGACATAACTTTCTACTGACGATGGAAAAGGGTGGGCAGATAAGAGGAAAGGTTCAAATAATCTTTATATATTGCAGAGTTAATTGTCGACACAGATAACATTCCAGGAATACATGCAGAAGTTTCTAAAAAGGTATATTCATCACTTCAACAATTGTACAATCTTAATATATAGACAGTAGTATCACATACTAACAAAAGGGAAAATTAGGAGTTATAATAACTTACAAAACTGATGTTTATAAATTTAATAGTCTATTAAATATGATGACGTGCCTTCAGTGCTACTGAGATCCTATAAATACATCATAAACACTAAAAATAGTAAAGAAGGATCTAATGGCATGCAATCTGGGATGCCTTCGCCACCTCGGAAATTCTATTTTAGCAATACAGACAGCCAAAAGCTTATTTTCGGCTGTCTCTTTCGAAAATGGTACTTTAACGAATGGGTAAGTGTGCTGAATTTATATTGTGCATACTTACCCATTCAATCATTCAGAAACCACCACGGCAGACCCGCCAGACAAGTGAGTATTACAGGGGGACTATGCGGGGGGCTTTAACGTTAGGATCCGGGTGGGGGTGGGGGAGTCTTGAGATCAGGCTGTGGGTAGAAGACACTTAGGGTTAGAGTAATGGAAGAGGGTGGGGGGGTTAAAGTAAGGATTAGGACAAGGGTTGGGGTTAGATAAATACCATTCACCTCCGCATCTTTTTCCTGGCAATGATCAGTTGCTTCTTGGAGAGGCAGAATCAATCCTTTGAGAGCCAGTTCCGGACTGCCTGGGAGAAAAAGGGCAGTTCTCGCCACCAACCCATACCTGTGCTATTTTGTCCTATCTAGAAAACCAAAATCTAAATTGAAATATAACAGCTACCTCAGGGAATCTTCTCCAGACCCTGAATTCAAAAGGAGTTTGCAGTATTGTTGGTGGTGAATTAACAAACTGCAGCAGCTCCTGGAGGGGATGTTGGCAGAAAAGGAGCCACACAAACACACGTTTTGCTAGATGTTTTTTTTAAGACGAGTAGGGAGTAATTCAGGAAGCTGATAATTAATATGCTAGGCATTAGCAGATTCATTTTCACCTGAGATAAATCAAGCACAATGCTAACTCTTCTGGATTAGTAACACGGTGTTACATCATACCGCAAACATCATATTTCACACATATTTCCAATTTTACAGCAGTCTAAATTATGTATTAAGCATTATATGAGCCAGCGCTTTTACATATTTACAATATTACAGCAAACCTCATAATTCCTTAGGCATCATATATGCTAGCAATTTTACTAAACTTTATCATGAAGCTTCGGTTTATGCACCATTAATATGGATTCACAAGGGCTAATATAAGTCACATATTTTAGTAAGTCAACTATTAGCAATTCTATTTAAATATGTTGCATAATTGTGAAAAGGCTTTTCTCAAAAAGATATCAGAGAGGAAAAGTAAATAATTATTTACAAAAAAAGAAGCAAATTCATTCCTTGCATTCAAACCATATGGTTCAATTGTGTCAAGAAAAAAAAATAAGTTCCGCTTCTCTCTGTTGCAAAATCTTAACATAATCACCTCCACTGATATTCTTTTTGATTTTACACATGGCAAAAACCCTAGTTTCTTCAATAGGACTAGCATGGCAAAGAAAAGGATGCCTAGCAACGCTAGTAAGTGGGCGCTATAATAATTTATCTTTATGAGCATTTTTGATATTACGACAATGTTCATATGTCCTTTTTTTATTTTGTCGCTATGTCATGCTGATGTACATTTTTTGACGATGCAATATTGCAATGATGTAAGAGGAACAATTAATAAATTCCATAATTATCCATGTGATCCTTAGTAGGGGTCATAAGACTGCTTCTGCATCTCCTTATTTTATCTAGATCGATCAAAATGACTCGACACTAATATATCCTTAAATTATTCCCCCTTTGCCAGCTTATGTCAATTTTACCTTAGCTCGATTTTTACTATATTTTTACTATATCCCCTAGAAATCAGACACTAAGATAGCTCAGCAGCCCTTTTATTATAATCTTGCTCCAATGACCAATTACATTGGGTGTAGATAAACTCTGTATGTGGTATGCTCTTAGTAGAGGGCAGAGGCCAAACATTTAAAATGTCAAATTAAATTTGTTGCTGTAGTTTTACAAAACCGTTTCCAGATTCCCTTATGATGTGCAGGTCTAGAAGGTTAATCTGACTTTGTTAGGTGAATATTCAAGTTATTTTGATTTTCCATTTTCTCCGTTTTAAAAATGCACTTGTGCGCCCACCAACCTAAAAACAAGTTTACGTAGGTTGTTGTGTGCGCTGTACCCATTGTCTTATGAATTTGAATATAACACCTGTTATTGAATACAACATAGTTACAGTTAAGTACAAATTCCAAGTGTCTCAAAAGAAAATGATCAAGTTCTTAATTATTTTCCATATCTAGGAAATATTGGACAGCTTGGATACCCAGAGAGTGATTGATGCTCGTGTAGAGTGACTCTATGGGCCTGATCCAGAGCTACGATGTAGCACTGAGCGTACTAACGCTCAGCGTTACATCGCTGACTCCCCCTGGCACTCCCCCTGTGTGGGCGTATGGCCCCTTCCTTACGCCGGCTGA
>WWET01001863.1:81698-93546 GCA_011038615.1 Limnodynastes dumerilii | reverse complement strand
GAAGGGGGGGGGGGGATAATTTAATTCTGGACCATCTACATAACCTAATTCAGCCCCACAGTTCACATGATTATAACATATAGCAGTGTCCCTTTATCACTGTAAAGTCCCCAGGTCATATGATTAGACTCCAATATTACATTAGTAACAGTTGTTTATGTTGCAACTCCGTATTATGAAGTTCTTCTACAGATAATGTTACACTATTTACTATTTAGTCTATATTCCATGCCACATATTTTAAGGTTAGAACTCAGTTAACTGACTATGTCTATGAATTGTGGGAGGCAAGCCATGCTAACTCTGAAAGAACTTGCATTGTATGTTACTCTGATTCAGTAATGCAAAATCATCACTAGAGACAGCCCAAGGCAAAAATTTGAAAGTTGCCCCATAAAAAAGATCCCCTCCCTTTTAAAGAAAAAAAGAAGTCAGACCTCATATCAGGCCCCAAATTCCCCCTTCCCAGATACAAAAAAATATCCTTAAAATGTCTCTACATCAGTCTCCTTGACATGGATTGGTGAAAAGCTCCAGTCATTCACCAATCAGTGGGGGATGCCTCTCAGTACTCATGTTGGTGGATAACTAGCACTGTCTGCCAATCAGCATGCTAGGTTTCCTGGGTATTGTATCTGACTCCAAATACTGGAAGGTAAAAATGTAAACACAGTGTACAAATATTCTTCATCTTTTTTTATGCACACTTTACTAGCAAATCTTATCATTATCATGAGAATTCAGTGAATAAGCTTAGGCATAATAAATGAAATTCTGCACCAGAAAGTTCTTGTTCCCTAATGAAACTGCTGTTTAAGTTGTATGTTTAACAATCAATACTATTAATATCTGAAAAAGTTTTGTTTTTTTCCCTTAGCTATCCTAGGAATGCACACTCTAATGAGTAATCAACAATATTATGAAGCTCTCGCAAGCAGCACCATTGTCAACAAAGAGGGACTAAATAGTAAGTTTGTGTCTCGTTCACTTACTTAGGAATTACATAGAGTATACTCACACATTCTATTCTGCTAAATGTATAGATATTTATTGGCTGATGTTACTTTTCATTAAAGCTTGTTTTAGTGTTCTTGCTCCTTTCTGGGTTTTTATGCATGACAGATTTTGGAATCCAGAATACTACAGTAACAATTAACAATACTACATTCTAGTATTTAAAGTGGTATCACATATAACCCCTCGGCACAAAATTTTATCAAAATGTATTAATTCATTGTTATAGGTGTGATAAAACCAACACAGTATAAACCAGTTCCTGACGAAGAACCTAATTCAACAGATGTTGATGACACCTTGGAACGAGTTAAAAGCAATGACCCTGATCTTGAAGAAGTTAATCTTAACAATATCAGGGTAAGTGTTTGTAGTCATTTTGACTTAACCTGTAAATATTGGGGAAAGTTATAAAACAGCTGCAAAGTTTTAATATTCTAAAGGTAATGTGTCATATTTGGGAATTGCAATATATTCCCATGATGTTGTTGATCCTGCATTAAGGGAATGTAGTTTTTGATGGAAGATATGTGGTAAACATCAGTTCACAAAACCTAACAATGTAATCTATTCTTTGGACACATTGGGCTGGATCCAGACTTAAGTAAGTTCTTGAAATTAGTTACTCCTGGGCTAAACCATGTTGATTGCAGGGGAGTCATATTTCATCTGTTGCAAACAGTATTAGAGTTGAGAGGTGATGTTTTCTATCCCAAGTCTAAATAACAGTGTGATAGTAAAACTGGTCAGTATCTGTGTGCGGTAAGCAATTCAAAGATATATCTCGGCATGCAATTAATACAATTAACTTGACTCCCCTTGCAATCAACATGGTTTAGCCCAGGAGAAACTAATTTCAAGCACTTACTTAAGTCTGGATCCAGCCCATTATCTTAATGTTTGGACACAATATTTAGGTGACTGTAAACACTAACTACCCCTCTGTCATTATAAAGCTAATGACTGTCAGTGGCCGCTATAGTGTTAAATGTGGTTCAACTTCTAAATCAATCAATCAGCACTATTGGGCTTATTGCCCATTAACAATGTAGTGCTGAATGAATCATGCTGAGTTTACAGCAGTTGCTGGGCCCCCTTGAAAAATGAGCTTAACCTCGGTGTGATGCTTTTTAAATGTCTATGTATCTTCCTCATAATTAGGTTCTCCAGCAAGATTCTAGTACATGAAAAAAAATTAGGTGGTTTAGTTAAAATTCTGCTTAGGTACTTAACTGCATAACCGCACCTTCATTTGGTCATTTAAATGCCTCTCTCCACCCAGATCTTCGTATCTACCGAGTTCATTAAGCATGGAACGCCCATTTTTGTGTATGTTACTATGAACCTAGCGATTTTAAGTTCGTAGTGTATAAGCACGGAATTTGCGAACTTAAGTCCTACGCAAATAGCGTATAAAAGTTACTACACTTGCGCAGTGCATCCGTTCTTAAAAATACGCACATAAAATCATAAGAATTCTTAAGTGTGAATCAGGTCCTATGTTATTATCTGGATAATTGGGCTACAGTTATAATTGAAAAACAATCAATACTTTTCAGTTTAATATATTATATTATAACTGATGGACTAGTGCATTGGGCCTGATCCAGACCTATGGTGATGCGCTGTGCTTACTAAAGCACAGTGTATCGGTGTTCACTTTCTCTGACACTCCCCCTGTGCGGGCGTATGACCCCTTCCTTACGCCGGCTGAAGGCAACCCTAACTTCAGCAGGCGTAAGGAAGGAGCCATACGCCGCTTAGCCCGCCCTCCTACCCTCATTTAACTCCCTCCCCTGCCCACCTACACTAACCTGAACATAGGGACGCTGGAGGACGTCCCCTCCAGCGTCCCTACGGCGCTGCTACGGACGGCCGATCCATGATCGGGGCATTGCCGTAGCGATGACGGGCAACATCTGCCCGACGCATGCGCAGAACGGCTGAAAAGCCGATCTTACGCTTACGCCCGCCGTCGGCGGGCGTTGTTCTGGATCAGGCCCTTAGTCCCTGCCCTAAACTATAAATTGTTAAACATCCAACAGGCAGCACCCCGAGTATTTGTAGGTAAACTGTTAACTAGGTCTTGTATTGGAGGTAGTGAGAGTGTGGGATACCAGTGAGTGTTTACCATATATGTGACACCACCTTTACTAGAGCATTGTGTGAGTTTATCCTTCTACTGTTTGTCTTTTCATCTACAAATTGAGTGTTTCTATATAGTACAGGACTGGCGATGTTTTGTGGGTGTATATGCTTTATGGTATTATGATTTAATTTAATAAAGAGATATCATAATTTAATAACTTGGGCAACTTTGATTATTTCATTTGTGCACTGCATTTTATATTTGGTGTCTAATATAGCGCTTACTAGTTTTTTCTATTATATATCTCTCTCACACACGCACAGTGCACCCTACATACATATATACAGTACACTCCAAATACATATATACACACACACACAGCGCATGCCATACACACACACACACACACACACACACAGTGTGACGCAAAATACATTAATTATATACATAAATTAAACTATGATCCTACCTTACACTGGATTTAGATAGATTAATTTCCTTCTCCTGTCGTATCTGGTCTGCAATCCTGGGACAGCGCAATTCCCCTGCATTATGCAATACAGAAGAGAATCACAGACCATGACTGACACTGACATACACACTCCCACAACTACTACAATCATTAATAAAATAAAATAAAAAAAGGATAAATTGAATTTTTTTTTAAAAACACAGACACGCAGTGCACTCCAAACACCCACACACAATGCACTATATACATACAAAGCACTCCATACACACACATATATACTCACATGCACAGTACACTCCATACATGCACATACACACACAGTGCAACCCAGATATACACTCACACACACAAAGCCCTGCATAAACACATACACTACAATGCACAGTACACTCCAGATCGGCTTTTTAGGTCTGGATCAGGCCCATAGACACTAACACATTGCAACCCAGATATACACATACACTCACACACGCAAAGCACTGCATAAACACATACACTCACATGCACAGTACACTCCATACATACACACAGTGCAACTTAGATATACGCATACACTCACACATGCAAAGCACTGCATAAACACATACACTCACATGCACAGTACACTCCATACATACACACACAGTGCAACCTAGATATACACATAGACTCACACACACAAAGCACTGCATAAATACATACACTCACATGCACAGTACACTCTATACATACAAACACAGTGCAACCTAGATATACACATACACTCACTCACACACGCAAAGCACTGCATAAACACATACACTCACATACACAGTACACTCCATACATACACACACAGTGCAAACTAGATATACACATACACTCACATGCACAGTACACTCTATGCATACACATATACACACAGTGCAATCCAGGTATACACACACACACACACACACACACACACAAAGCACTGCATAAACACATACACTCACATGCACAGTACACTCTATGCATACACACTAACACATTGAAACCCAGATATACATACACACACTCACATGCACAGTACACTCCATACATACACATACACACACACACACACACACATACATACACACTTGTACCTGTTAGATCCTGTAGTTAGCAGCTCCGCAGAGTCAGGAAAGAAGGAATCCTTTTACAGTTACCAGGAGGCTGCCTCTGCCCCACTCAGCAACAGGCAGCCTTGCAATTGGCTGACTGTTGCTCTGTAGCAATGGCTGGGACCGCCCCCTGGCAACTGTAAGACAAGCTCTCCTATCCTATCTCATGGCTGCAGCCTTCAGGTGCCGAACGTTCAGCAGATGCTGTGTCTCCCTCAGTGGCCCAATTCAGATCCTGTACTGCGGAGGCCTCTCAGGGGAAGTGTGTTACTGAGAGAGGCATCTGCAGTACAGGACCTGCACTGAGCCAATGACCTGGATGCAGCAGCTCTGATCTGATAACATTAAAAAAACATGTGCTGTGCTAATGAGGCGGCCTCCGTGCGGCCTCATCAGGGTACTGGCCAACCGGGAAACTTCCCGGTAAGGCCTATTGCCAATCCGCCCCTGTGCACAGGTTGTATCAAAGAAATAGATGGTCCCTACCCCTCAACTTCAAAGCACAGATAAAGGCATGTTGGGGCTAAATCACATTTGAGAGTAAGGGCAAACAGGTGTAGACCTAAGCAAAACCATGTTGCAATTTGAGGGGTACAAATCAAATTCTTTAGCATGTAGGAAAATGACTTTGCCTTTGCACATAGGACTCACATACTGCATAACTTTAAGCTTAATTTGTATGTGAAGTTAAGGTTGGAAATTTTACCTCTAAACTTGAATTCTGTTTTCACAGTTTAAATTTGCCTCCCCTTGAAGTTCAACATGGTTTTGCCCATGTCTACACTTGCATCTGATTGGCCCTTACTCTCAGACTCTGGGTCAGCCCCTTTATTGCACCTTCACATTCATAGGGAGGCCAGATGAACTACGATGTAAAGGATGGCACAAAGTAACCAGACTCTTAGCTTTTGTCTCAAGACTGAGGAGATAATAAATATGAATCACACTGATAGAAACATAAAAGCAACAATTTCTGTTATATGTAAAAACTGTAAGGGGACTCAATAAACAACTATTTGGGTGTATTATTTAATCATTCTACTTTATTGGAATGGTGCTGGTAAACATGCTTATAAATAGGGGCAACCATGGTCAGTCTAAGAAATAAGGAATGGCAAGACTACAGAAATTACACAGTATATTTTATACATAACTTTATTTCCACTTACTTGCATAGAAGCATCTCCATGGCTTTTACACATTTGTAAGTCTTTATTTGGTACAATAATTTGGTACAAATATTATTATTTTTTATATTAATATGAAATTATCGTTTCACATTTATTTTTCTCTTTTCTACATTTTTCAATACAGTGTATAATCTTTCCTTCTGTATTTTGTTTCCAGAACATTCCTATACTTACCTTAAAAGCTTACGCAGAGGCAATGAGAGATAATACACATGTGAAGAAATTCAGCATTGTGGGAACACGAAGCAATGACCCTGTTGCATTTGTAAGTTACATAACTGTAATAACTTCTACTTTGTAGCAAATATAAAAAACAAGGGATCCCACCTGGTTACAAAACTTGTATTAAAGAAACTTTAGACTATGCCACTAAACACATAGGGGTAGATCTAGAACTACGTTTGCCGTACGTTTACTCGCGTAGCGTATTTAAGCGTGCGTACCTTCTATACACTCCCCTAGGCACACCCCTTGAATGTATGTATTTTGTCAAGATACGCTTTTCAAACCCTGCCTTAACTTTTGCTAACATAACCGCAGTGATCCGCACACGTACGTATGGGCAACACGTATTTACGCAGCTAAGTACGCCCATACTGTACACTTTAATTACAAACCCCCACCTACTTAACGTATTTCAGACGTATTTTGGACTCACGTAAAATTGGCACGCCCACATGTAAGTATTTACATGAGACATACGTGAGTGGCTCATACGTTCACGATTACGCTACGTTACTGAGCGTATTTTCTATGGTGCGCATGCGCAGTACTTACCAAAAGGCGATTTTACGTCTCCGCCACGCGTAAATTCGCTCACACGCGTTGTTCTGGATCTGGCCCATAGTCTGGTAGGACATATGACTTAACAGAATTCTTGGCAGCTATATTTAATTGGCCACAGTGGTCAGCAAAAGTAATGGCTACAAATTATATATTAATAGATATGTAACGTTAAAAATAGAAGTTATTAGAAAATGTGGGCATTATAGCAGTATTTTTAGGTGTCCCCAGATACCTGCCAATTGCTAAAAACTCATATATATACATAGGTCATCTAACATTTCTGCACCAGTGGTATTTACAGCTGTGCATATAAGTAAAATAAGTCTACACATATAATACAATAAAAACAAATTTGCCTATAATACATTTCTTAATACCGGATCCTAAAATTAAATTTGTATGCAATTAGATCCCTGTGCAACAGATGCCCAGGTATCCACAATCACAGGACTGCAATTTCCACACATCGTACTGCTAACCACTCCACTCATAAAAACAAACTTTTTCCAACAGCAGTTCTAACTCCTGCTGGTGCTGATGTCTGTATGCAGTGCAAATCCCTGTCTATACTGTACACTGTAATACCAACGTCCCCTCTGTTGGAAGCTGATGGAATGAATGCGCAGAATGCAGAATTATACTGGATCTGACCTGACCACTTTAAAAATGGAATAGTCTTAATGGGCCTGATTCAGAAGCTGAAAATAAGAACTTAAAGTTACACCTGGGCAAAACCATGTTGATTTCAGGGGGAGTCAAGTTAATTTTATTGTATGCATGCAGGAAGAATGCTTTGCTTTTACTAGTTGCACACAGATACCTGATCAGCTTCACTTTTAAACTGCTAATTAGACTTGAGCTGGGAAACATAACCTTTTAACTATAATACTGTTGCAACAAATGAAATTTGACTCCCCTGAAATCAACATGGTTTAGCCAAGGTGTAACTTTAAGTTCTTATTTTCAATCTCTGAATCAGGGCCTATTTTTCTACAATAATTACAAATGATATATAGGTTAATTTCCTGCTACAAGTAAATGGCTTGAAATAATATTGGTGCACTAGTATAAAAAACTCAGGAGAGGTAGATTTTAGGGGGTAAATTTACTAAAGGTCGTGAAGGGACGGATCTAAAACTGTCGGTGATGTTTGACAAAGTCAAAACCGCTGACTTTTGCCTTAAAAAAATATTTTTTTAGAAATACATATTAGAGAAAAAAAATGGCTGCTCTTAAAAGTTTGGGTATGCTGGTGCTTGTAGTTGTCTAAGCGCCAGCATGCCCTTTCACCCGTTCTTCTGTGGCCCTGTTCTACATTCTAAATAAGTTAATAATGAAATAATCTCTGCGCTTTCTAATAAAAGCAGCTAAATGTAGTGTCCACGTGGTACCCAAACAATACTCACAACAGATAGGCTGTGCAAAACAGACTAACATAGAATTCTAAATCACAAGGGAAACATTAAACAAACAGCGCTGAAAAATGCCAAACATATAAGGTGAGTTCTATATATTCACAAGTTCTTTGTATGTTCTTTGTACTGTTCTATATTCTATACAAGCAGGGCCATTTCTTCATACTATACAAGCAGTGCTCCGTGCTCCATACTATACAAGCAGTGCCCTGTGCTCCTTACTATACATGCAGTGCCCCTTGTTCCTTACTATACAAGCAGTGCCCCATTCTCCATATTATACAATTAGTACCCAGTACTCCATACTATACAAGTAGTGCCCCGTTGTCCATACTATACAAGCAGTCCCCCAGGCTACATACATACAAGTAGTGCCCTGTTTACTAAACCACACTTTAGTAAATCTGGCCCAAAGAGACAATAAAATTGGGAAAATTGTTTTAGAAATGACAACCAGTTTGGAGATGATTAAACAAAATTATGCATATACATTTTACAATGTTCTGGGAACCATCCAATCATTTAAAATCTTTTAATACCAGGTGCACACTATACAATTATCAGGCAATAATTATGATGGACACTAACAATACAGTCCAGAAATACATTCTTCTAATAATCAGATCAACAGTATATTTAAACAATCCAACAGCTCAGTCCAAAAATCTGACAGTGTGTATATTCTTTACATCTTTTACAGCGTTAAATGAATATTGAAAAACACTACCTAATAAACATAGACCCTTCCTTATGTACTTTGAAAAGTAACTAATGTGTTTGCCTTGGGTGACTGTAGTCACCAGTCATTACTTTTTAATAACCTATGACTCTCTATGTGACTTGGTCCTTGTTAAAGGCTTTTGCAGATATGCTGAAGGTTAATGGCACGCTAAAGAGCCTAAATGTGGAGTCTAATTTCATCAGTGGAGCTGGAATCTTGGCACTTGTTGAATCCCTCCAAAAGAATACATCGTTGGTTGAGCTCAAGATAGACAATCAGGTATGATGACTTTTGTGCATATTTGATAATCACCAAGGGCCTGATTCAGAGGCTGAAAATAAGAACTTAAAGTTACACCTGGGCAAAACCATGTTTTGTTGCTTTTACTTATTGCACACAGATACCTGATCAGCTTCACTTTTAAACTGCTAATTAGACTTGAGCTGGGAAACATCACCTTTTAACTATAATACTGTTGCAACAAATGAAATTTGACTCCCCTGAAATCAACATGGTTTAGCCCAGGTGTAACTTTAAGTTCTTATTTTCAATCTCTGAATCAGGCCCCAGGTATTTAATTATGCAGTTCTCTGTAAGTGGGGAATTTCCAGGCTGCCAATCCTAGTAACAGCCATATAAATATTAAGGTCTATCTCTGTGTCATTCAGGTTCAGTACTACATCCCTAGGCAACTTGTGCAAAGCATCAGGCTGTTGTTCCCCTACATTCCCCCCACAGCCCATTTAAAGGGTTGCATATTACACCTCCATTAAATGTTTAAACTCATTAGAATATATTATATAATGCTTATTTATTTGACTCAGAGCTCAAAGTGGGGCAGTATATGAGGTATGCCATACCATCACTTCTCCCACTGATTTAATTGATTCTAATTGTCCATACCAGAACTTCTATTAGTCAAACCAAAAAGTAATTAAACAAAAAAATTCACCATCCCTGCCATCACTGTCTCTCTGTAACATGTCTAAACACTGTAGCAAGTAAGCACTTCAACCAGGGATAAGATCTAACCAAGCAGCAACTTATGTTCTCTGCTTCTGTGACATGTCTTTGGTCTCTAACGCTGACGGCTGCTGCAGAATTCACAAACCACTTCTTAGTGAATACTCTGCAGCTATGCTTACTTGATGTACTGTTTAGTCATTCTGCTATCTGAGACATGACAGCTGAGCTCATTAGCAGTGTATAAAATGGTTTAACTTCATTGGCATTTATTAAAATTCTTTACTGACTAATAATATCTCTAATGAAAATGATTTGCATGTGCCCGTTTTACAATTTAACATGTAACACCAATGATTGCCATACACTACACACATCACACCATTGATCTATATACAATAGAGAGAGCACACCAGTGACCACTACACACTGCACAGATTACCAGTGATCTATATACAATACAGAGAGCACACCAGTGACCCCAACACACTGCACAGAGTCCACCAGTGATCGGTATACAATACAGAGAGCACATCAGTGACCCCAACACACTGCAGACAGTCCACCAGTGATCGGTATACAATACAGAGAGCACACCAATGACCCCAACACACTGCACAGAGTCCACCAGTGATATGTATACAATACAGAGAGCACACCAGTGACCCCAACACACTGCACAGAGTCCACCAGTGATCTGTATACAATAGAGAGAACACAGCAGTGACACATTGCACAGATTACCAGTGATCTATATACAATATAGAGAGCACTCCAGTGACCGCCACATACTGCAAAGGAAAAAATGTAATAATATATATTTCAATAAGTTATTTTTTTTATATGGTTTGATTTACTCTTTTATACATACTTTACATAATAAAATGTTCACAACAGCAGCTTTATTTTTTAGTAAAGTTATTCACCCAACATTTGGGGCCTCAGATCTTACATCATGCGCTTTGTGATTCTGATAGAGAAACCTGTGGTTTAGACTTGGTCTGATACTGTTTCCCCAAAATAAGACCTAGTCATAAAATAAGCCCTACCTTGATTTTTCATATTTCCTGAAATATAAGCCCTATCCTGAAAATAAGACTTAGTCACGTACAGTGCGTCCTGACTCTGCTGAGCACCGAGGCTTCTCGGCCTGTGAGCGTCCCCGCGCCTGGCCCACTGTTACTGCGAGCCTCCCTCTTCGATCCTTCGGTGACTCCACAGCTGTGGTATACTGCTGACAAATACTTTGGGCGGATTGGTGGTGCTCAGTGCACGGGGCTCTGAGCAAGTGAACTACAGTGTGCACAGTAAAAGTGAGCGTCCATTTCCTGCTCATTTTATGTGTCTAGCTGGCGCTGAACCACAGCTTCAGCTGTCTAACTCAAGCATAGACCCACCACCAAGCTTCATCTCCCCTATACCAAAAAAAAAAAACTTACAGTGTGCTTCACTGCTGACCTAAATACAAGAGGGGATAAATAAACAAACAAACAAAAAAAACAAGCCCTATCCTGAAAATAAGCCCTACTGCCTTTTTTGAAGAAAAAAAAAATATAAGACCCTGCCTTATTTTCAGGGAAAGACGGTAGCAGGGACCCATCCAATTCTCACTAGTTTAACATTTCACACTGATTTAATGCCATCCTAACTTCAGGTCATACAAACTTAACTTCCCTTACAAAAATGAAACTTAAACCCCTAAACACATACTGAATTAAGAAACCCTTCCTTCAATTCACATACACACACAATGTTTATACTAAATTAAAACCACTCCTGCTCCCAATTCATACTTAAGTTGTTGCTCGGTTTAAAATCCGTACATCCAGATGAACAGTGCAGGTTTACGGTCAAATGGTAGTGCCATATAAAGCAGGGGTCCTCAAACTTTTTAAACAGGGGGCCAGTTCACTGTCCCTCAGACCGTTGGAGGGCCGGACTATAGTAAAAACAAAAACTATGAACAAATTCCTATGCACACTGCATATATCTTATTTTGAAGTGAAGAAACAAAACAGGAACAAATACAATATTTAAAATGAAGTAAAGTTAAATCAACAAATTTACCAGTATTTCAATGGGAACTCCCCCATCA
>WWET01001863.1:55098-72769 GCA_011038615.1 Limnodynastes dumerilii | reverse complement strand
CCGACACTAATCACAGATATGATGTCATTGAGGTGTATTAATACCCTTGGGCAGCCTGTTAAATCTTGTTTCCATGGTTACCAAACGTTATTTGGTCACCATGGAAACAGGATTTCACAGGCTGCCCTAGGGTATAAATTCTTCTGATCTTAGATCCTTACGATTCTAGGTATGTTTGTGTTACATTCGTATGTGCATGCACCCCCAAGTCAAGACATCCCACTTACACACTGTGCGTGCGTAAGGGGGTGCCGGACGCAACTCTGGATCCAGCACTGAGTAGCTAATCATGGTTCCATATAAAAGGATGATTTGTCAGACTAGTTGTCAATAAGAACACAACTATTTCCCTGAAATGAAGAAATTGTTCATCTATAGCAGTGTTTCTAAAACTTAAAGCCCCCCATCCCACCAGTACATGGTTTTTCCAGTTCTCCCTAGGGACCAAGGAATATAATAAGTATACCCTGTGGACCCTTTAAAATGTAAGAGACAGAGGAATCAGCTTGGGAAACCCTGATCTAGAGAAAAAGTAGATTTTGTATTTTTGCAACCAAAGGTGACAGAGTATTTACAAAAATATATTATACCTTACTCTTGAGTAGAATCCTTTCCCATTTGGAACTTCAATACTTTTAGACTTTTTTTTTGTGATTTTATGATGCAGAAGTGTGAATCTCTTCTAACCACTACCCTGGTGCTGGAACTAAGAAACATTATACAATATCCTGTTCTTAAATTGTCTCCTCTGATTAACTGTAACCAGAAGTCTCAGCAGGGAATGTGATGTGATGATATGAAAACTCTGATGTGGACTAAACACAACTCCAAAGGAAAAAAAATGAAACTCTTTAGAAAAAATGGGGAATTCAAATACTTATTAAATGTTGAATTCTGATACTATTACAAGTATTTGTTATTTAGATAAGTAACTCTTAGGGGGGTATTTAGTGGTTGCTGAGGAGATCTACTATAAGTCTTAAATTTTTGCTTCCGCTATTTAAATAAATAGATGGCAATCAGTATACTTTGTACTGATTCAGTGCCTATACCTGGAATTGCTTAAAGCACTGAATGTGTTATTGTTTGTTGTATATGCATGAAATAATAAAAGAAAATACAATTTTTTTTGTAAATTGCAACCAAGTAATGTGCTTCTTATTTGCAGCTCGTATACATAGATCTGACACCCCGTGGCATAAGTTTTCTGCTCTGGACCTGGATGATGCATAAGTATAGTTACACATCTCCTGGCAATGCCTCATCATACCTATGTCACAGGCAGTGCTCTTACCTGCCACCTTCTGGCTCTTCACAGCACTTACTGTAACTTTGTTTTCATACACAAAAAAAACAAATTGTTATATTCTCTATTATCTTCTGATGCTTGGGGCTGTCTTATTCCTCTCTGCTTAAGCTTTTTTTTGTTCTTTTATATATATATATATATATAAATCACAAGGTTTTGGATTTATTAGAATATTAGGGATATGAATTTATAATGATGTTATTTATAAATTAAACAACATGAATAGAAAGGATTATTAATATTGATTAACGTTATATGTAGGAATTTAAATATTAATAGTAATTATAAAAACGTTTTATCTTAAGTTTCATATTAATTTTGAAAAACATTACAACAGACTAGTCCAGTGGCTAATAAAACACCAAGTAGAGCAGGTCTGTTCAACTTGTGGCTCTTCGTGTGTGTCATCTGTGTAGTTAAAGCATGGTGGGTCTTGTAGTTTTCACACCTTAAAGGTTGACCAGGCTTACACTAAAAGACTTATTATGTAGCAAAATTCAGATTTTTTTTTTTATTCAGGAGAGTTGGATATAGGGTATGTATTGAATGTAACTTTCTAATTCAAATCATATGTGTTTACTTTACCAGTGAGGAAGAGAAGGCTGGCCGACTTGGATGGCCCCATTTTCCCAAAATGTCGAAGTGGAGTGTAGAGCCACACTGAAGAGAGCACCACTCCGCAGGACCCCATCAAATGAGAGCTTGTGCCAGAGCATGGAATCTTTAAACCAGAGTCAGAGCCCAGCAACTGCGTTACATACCTCAGTCCTCTATAGTGCCAGACATTATGCACCTAAATGGATCAACATCGTATCATCTAGGGGCAGCAATACATAACAACTGTGTCCTCTGGCAAATCAACATGTCAGATATTGTGATATTCACTTATTTTGCTGTTGATATTTCCTGTGTAAGTGGGATCAACACATGGATTCTTTACATTTATACTACTCCATCAGCAATATTGCATAATCTGGAAGCAACCACCAGAGATCATAAAAGAATATATTGCAATACTAGCAAAGTCATTTGAGAGCCAATAACAGGTGTAATTTGTGTGCTACCCACTTTTCTAGACATATAGCCAGATCCAGAAATTTGAATTAGTTACATTTTTCATGCATTTCAATCATGGGCAGATTTCCCATTGTGTGTATGTGCGTAAATGCTAACTACCTGACGTGAATGCATTGCAGCCCATCTAGAATGATACTTCCAACAGAGGGGCTGGGTTGCAATTGAGAGGACGTGTTTTCTTATTACAGAGTACATTGTAGAATGCCCTCTTGATGCATACTGATCCAGACTTCCATACTTATGCCATTTTCCCTGCTCTGGAGTCAGAATGTTTAAGCTACGCCCTTGCTATTGAAAGTCCATCTACATAAGGGGTGTGGTTAACTTTGCAAACTCATGGCCCGATTGGCCCATGACTTCAGAGTTTTTGCCCGGTGATCCAATCACTGAAGATTTAGATTTCTGGATCTGGCACATAGAATTAATAAATACATCAAAGTAACCAATTTCGCCAATTACTGTGTTCAATAGTCTTTTCTTAACAAGATAATAATCTGACATACTGTTTCAGCTTGGGCCAGTTGGAGAAATATACATTTACCCATTATAGATTTACCAATTAGAAATTTTCTTTATATCTATACTTCCCTGTATATAGAATTTATGTTCATTGCTTTTTATATGAACATTTGAATTGGAAACACTTGTTATATAGCTCGACTCCTTTTCCCCACTTTCCACGTACTTTCCGCCCTACTGTAACAAATAAAACCTTCATACTTGTACTAATTTACTACTTCAATCTCTAGTAATCTTTAGTATTCATGATATTAAAAGTTTAAGATTTAGATGTCTGCATTGACATAATATTATATATATGTTGCAATCATCATTTTTTCTATTTCATTATAAAATGTTTCAATCTCAAGTAGATGATTTTGTTATTCTCTCATCCAACCTATATATATCAGGGAGGGCTGTGATACATTTGCGAAGACCGTCACCTGTGACCCTTGTCACGACTCACAGTTTAATATGACGGACAACATAACTTTACCTTTTTTTTAGTGATGACATTTTCTGAAATCATTTTAATAACATTAATATTTAAAAGCAGTTAAGAGTAAAAGAGCTTTCTTTGTTTGCTGTCATTATGATCCGTTCACTATAGCTACATGCTTATATGCTGTGAAAACAAACTAATTTACTGGAGCCTTCCCTACTCAAACCTAGAATACTTGAAGCCAGAAATATTGTCGTCCCGTATTATATTCTATATATTAAAATATGTGTAGTATTGTAACTTAACATTAATATACTGAGTAACAAACTATGATTTGTTGTGTACCAGATAATGCAATCATATTTGTGTTGGCAGAAAGCTAAAATATTTTGCTTTATTGGTTGCTTTTCCATGAGTGCCAAAGAATTGTAGTATTTGTTAACATATAAGGTAGTGTTTTCCAACCCTGGTCCTCAGGGACCACTAACAGTCCATGTTTTCCAGGCCTCTGCACACAAGTGATTATATGTACCACCTATGGAACTTTTAAAATGTGTCAGTCAGTAATAAAAACACCTGTGATCCAGCAAGAAGACCTGGAAATCATGCACTATTAGTGGTCCCTGAGGACCAGGGTTGGGAAACACTGATATAAGGCAATGCAGTGACTGCAGATGCATTTCTTTTCACAAATGCTGCATCTGTAGTGTCAGACTGCTTATGGCCTATTTTTTTTTGTGATGTGATACTCAGGCATTAAAACACATAAATAACAAATTATCTGTTGGATGTTCAGTGGTACATAATAAGTGAAGTGTTCCTTATCTGTCAGTATATCAGTATACTAAACCAGATCCAAAGATTCCATGTTTCAGCTTTGGAAATCCAAACGCAGAATGCGTCCTATATTGTTAACCATGCCCATCGCACAGATGGACACCTGAGGCCCATATATTTCCTTAGGTTTTCAGACATGCCTGAGCAGAAAATGGCTGCGGTTCTAAAGTCTGGATCAGTCCACAATCCGATAGCATTCTTATACAATACATTGTAATACGCCCATTTGTGAACACAGCCTGGCACCTCTGTCAAAAGTGTAATTTGCCGGTAATCTGGATCAAGCAGCTTGCATGCTAATAGGGTAGAATGGATGTGTGCATGTGTAGAATGCAAAAACAGATGATAAACGATCAGACTGCACTGACTCTAAGATGGGTAAAGCTTGTTCATAATACAGAAATGTGTGAAAGAGCAACAGTACATTGAAATGTATGAGTAATTTTTCTAGTTAACCACAGTTGGATTACTGCTCTGCTAGTATAGGTAAGTATGTACAATTGCCCTTCTTAAAATACGTAGCTAAAGAAAAGTAGAGGTGTTTTTAATTGAGCTTTTAAATTATCAGACTCTAGCTACCATTCTTCTAGCACATTCTAACAAGAAAGAAGTGGTGATTGCTGCCATTAGCAGCCAGATTTTAGCAATCCTTTGGTAGAACGATATATGATAAATAGAATCTGGAATTTGCTATTGACATCTCCCCTTGTCCTCTTTATTAAATTGGACCTGCTGTAGTGTTTAATAATGTCTTCCTATTATTACATTCTATATAACTCAAGTTCCCAGGGCTGTCATCACAACCATACTCCACCCTTCTAGTGTAAGACTGAACAGAGCTTCACACAGAATCTACTGGCTGCATCTCCTTCCTGTCAGCCACTTCCTATTCACCTCATAGTAGCACCAGCCAAGCAAGGGTACCTGACAGGAGTTTTTCCAATTGATCAGATTCCATTTCAGTGAAGTACTTAAATGGTTTAGTTATTGAAAAAGAAGAATATATGTTTTAATGTTTATTATATAAATATTTCAGTATTATTAAAATTCCACTTCTGAAGTAATGAGAGCTGCATGTCAAGCAAGTCTCTATACCATCTCATGGATAACAGCATTCTTCATTGATATAATACAGCACAAAGGGTCATTTCAATTGAATGATGACTGAAATGACTGAAGTTTACTGGTTCTCGTTTATTGCAGCTCAGCTGAGATTTCTCTTAATATACATGCATAGTGCCGTCTCCTGACAATCCCATTACCCAAAAGTATGGAATCAAACAGATTTCTCTAAAGGATAACAAAAGAAAAAGCAGTAACAAAAATTGTAATTGTTGCTCCACAATTCAAATAAAGTATATAAAATTGTGTTTCCATTAAAAAATTCAAGGAGTCAGTACACGCAGATGTTTTAGAGTTATATATAATGTATGAGTGCTGTGTTTGACATTGTACATGCACCAATGCCTTATAATAAACAAAAAAATGTAACAATGTTCCTTTGCATTATTATACTTTCCATGTGGTAAGCAACTCATAATGGAAAACACAGAAATATGTGGATGGAAAAATTACTTGTGCATTTTAATTAAGAGAGCCTACAGTGATATAGTTAAATTCCAAAAGGTAATTAACAAATAGTTTTACAGCCAATGGGGCAGATCCAGAACAACGTTTTCTGGCGTATTTACGCCTCGCGGAGACGTAAAAACGCTTTTTTGTATGTGCTGAGCATGTGCGAAGCAGATATTACGCTACGTAATGCAACCTAACTATGGGCCTGATCCAGACCTACGGCTAAAAAGCCGATCTGCGCTGGGCAGATGTTGCCTGGCATTACTACGGAAATGCCCGATCATAGATCGGGTGTGCGTAGCTTCAGCGTAGTAACGCTGGAGGAGGCGTCCCCCAGCGTTACTACGCTGAGGTTAGTGCAGGGAGGCGGGGGGAGGGAGGATAATGAGGCTGGGAGGGCGGCGTTATCGTACTAATGCCTCCCTCCCAGCGTATTTACACTCCTTTACGCCGGCTGAAGTTAGGGCATGGAGAGTCCCACGATGTAATGCTGAGTTGGATCAGGCCCTATGAGCGTAAGGGCCTTTCACGTAACAGTAGCGTAAAAACGTTCAAGGGGGCGTGCCAATATTACGATAGCCGCAAGTACGATGAAATTACGCAATGTAGGCGGGGTTTGCATTTAAATTGTACAGTATGGCCGTGCTTAGCGGCATAATTACGTGCAGGCTATACGTACATGTGCGGACGTGAGAGGTTACGCTGCCAAAAGTTAAGGTAGGGTTTGGAACGCATAAAGCAGTACATGCAAGGGGAGTGCTTAGAAGGTACGCTCGCGTAAATACGCTATGCTAGGAGACGGATATAAGTGGCGATCTGGATCTACCCCAATGCACTTAATTAAGTGTGTTTTTTGCACTGAACAATAAATGCAAATTGCAATTAGAAGAGATTGCAAGGAATGATTGTATAGTGTGTGTGCAAGGTATTGTACATTCTGTTGAAACTAATTGCAAAGAAAATATTGATTGGTTGGGTCTTTTGTAAATAGTATCAAGTGTGTGCCCTGCATAATATTTGTTCTAGTATAACGCTGTATGTTCGAATTAGAAACATCAATAATAATTGTAGTAGTATAATATCTTTAATTTAGAAAGTTATATTTAAAGCCTAATTTTTTTTTTTTTAAACAATTGTATGTTAAAAGATACATATTTTTTTATTTTACATTTGTCTTTAAATTGTTAACATCTGTTGTGAAACATAAACAGTTAACTAATGAAAAGCATAACATAAAGGGTAATATTTTTTTATTAAATAGGATTGGATTCAGGCCTACACCTCTCCCGCTTGGAGCACCGAGCATAGCTGCAATAGAGATCTGAAGCAGGTATCCTAAGTCCTGTGCATGTGAGGGGAACCACTCCTCTTGCATGGACAGATTTACCATCTGCAGACACCAACTTAAAAGTTTATATAGTGCAGAAGGGCTGAATAAAAAAAAAGTCCTTCCACCTAGCGTACATGCAGTATTCATCCCACCCTGTCCAGCCATCAAAAAGACTTCCAGTACAGCAGTCTGGATCAGGAGGACCTTGTGTAGCGTAAGCTGTAAACGCAAAATGTAGTTATGTTACACTCCTTGCGAGTGTGGATCCTGTCCACGGAGGTTAATCGGCAAATAGTTGAAACACTAAATCCATAGGTACTTTTAGGATAGGCCAAAATACTTTTGTTGGTGTGTGTAAAAGTTGACAGTATATATACTCCATAACGGGGAAACCAGAAACCACAAGATAGAAAACACGGGTAGAATCAAAGTTTATTGGAAAATTCTTTTATTCAGTATTAGCCCTCATAGAATTACAAATGGAAGTTGTCATTTTTGTGTTTGTTTTCTAAAATAATTGTGATTACATATTACATGAGACAATAAGAAATAACATCAGGCAATATCTGCTAGCATATTCCATATTACTTGACAGTCATACTGCTTAACTTATATTCTGCTATATTTCCAGATACTAGGAGGTATGGTTCTGCAAGTCAGTATATGGACAATAACATAATTGGGTCCCATATTTTAGATACAAAAAAAAAATCAAGTGAGAATTTACAGAGAAAAATTCAATAAATTGAATTTTAGGCAAAATTGTGGCAATTCTGGTTATATGACAGAGATATACAACAAGATAATCAGTCAAACTTCAGGTGCAGCAGATTTTAGGTTAACAAAAAGGGCATGGTAAATGCTATTCAATGTTTTAGTACATAATCTAAAAATGCTTGGCATACAGTTTACCTCCAGTATTTTTTAACATGATATTGTCCAGATGATGGCCTTTATTTGTCGTTTTGTATTAGAACTCTAAACTATTAAATCATACGCAAAACCAGCAAAAAATGTCCAGACTAACACTGAGTCACCAATTCGGCGCTAGTGAAGTGGGGTGGGGCGGGGCATAGTGGGGTCTTCCTACAGCAATTACATTACCGTTTTCAGTGACCCTCATTGCTTGACCATGCGTTTGTTGATTAATCATTCATCTGAAGTTTAGGAGGTTTTCTGCAGTGCCCTGTAGTAAACTGCTTTGCTTTGCATAGAGTAACTCCTAAAAACCAATCATTGGACTGGATCCAGACATAAAAATGCCAGTTGAGTTACACATACCCCATGCGTAAGTCTGTTGTGCATTCCTACTGCACACGTGCTGACAACATAGTTACACACCGGAGCACAGTACAACCAATGCTGCCTTCTGATGCGTATGGTGAGCTCCGATGCTGGGACAGCATAGCGCGTGAAGGAGACCTCTCCATGTGCTGATACTTAAGGTAGGGTTCTTCACTCAGAAGAGCAGAGGGTATGCACTGCCTTCGAACATACGGCATATAAGATTGTATAATTGTGGATCCAGTACGTAATTAGGTAATCTAATGCTTACACCACCACACAGTCTACATGTTATAAATGATCCTGAGAATAAAAGGCACCCAGCCTGATCAATGGACATACCTGTCCATTTAATATGCACCCATTTTACCATATAGAAATCATTTAAAAGATATATTGCTAAAGCAAAATACAGCTTTCAGGATTTCTTTTTTTTGCATCAGGTTTATCTGTATATGGCTCTATAAATTTGATTAGCACTAAAGATCTTTCCTTATATATTGTGAAAAAGTGCAAAATATGCACGCTTGTAAAAGCACTTCAGTTTATCATTTTAAAAGTGTGGTTTTCACATGTATAATGTAAATCTATGCATTTCTAGCTCTTCACAGTATGGTAAAAAAAAAAAAAGAAAGAAAGAGAAAGGAAAAAAAAAAGGAAGATTGTAACACCCACTAAATGAAATTGCTTGTGCAGCTATATAAAACTTTGGCTGTTTTAGTTTTGTCTATAAAACCCACCCTGGAATAAGCCGATTTCGGCTAGACCTTTTCTACTGGAATCTTGGGTCTCTTTTGTGTACATTCACATTCTTCTTTAAATTGTGGCTGGCATTGCTCAGTCTGCATCGTGAGGCCTTTCCTCTGACAGGTACGACAGCATGCAGTTAGGCCCTTCTCATGACACTCTGTGCAGGTAAGGACCAGCTGACAACAACAATGGGTGGAGCATAACTTGTATTTGTCCCAGGGGGTACCACAGTAATGGCAGCCTAGTCAGATAAATGGAAAAGGAGATCCAGAATTAGGTAGTGGACACATACAAAAAAACCAAAAAAGTTATCAAAGGTTGCCATTTTTTTAGCTTTAAATAAATGGACTTTATTACATTTTATTTGCCAATTTTAAAATGTATAATGGAAACTGAGTAAACAGCACACAATCACACACCCCTGAACTAGCTTAGGCAGAGGACAAGGATGCAGATTGTCATCTGTATGCACAGCATCTATATAAAACGGTTTCCCTTTCATCCCATATTAATGTTAATGAATGTTTCTTAATAAGAGAGTAACATAGTTTGTCTAACTTAGTAGCTGTTTCACACTAAATTTGCTGACCATCTGAAAAATCTGTAACCACATTATAGTCCTTACTTGATAGAATGTCGTCATTTGAAGATATTGCGTACCGCTCATCAAACACAAACAGCTTCCCTCTGAAATATCCATCCGAAAACTCTTCCATGTATTTATGGATGCCCCCCTTTAGCTGGTAGATTTCTTTGCACACGGCCTATTATGGGAATAAATATGGCTCATGATACAAAAATAAAACGAAAAACTTTTACCTTTACTTATAATAACCATATTATTTACAATCATTTTCTTCACACTTTTAAGCATGTTGTGTTGCTAAATGTTCAATACAATTATCAGATTATATAAATAAGTACCATAACAATGTAAAATCCTAGTATAATGATATAAGCACAGCCATTTTCATATCACATTACATATTTGTGGCACAACCTGGCCTGTAATATATAGCCGACATGGCAGGTGTAAATCCTGCTACCCAAAATCCTTTAATACCCTTGACCCAGCTAAACTGGAAGTGATTACATTTATTTCATAGACTTCAATGTGACAGAATGGAAAATAGGCACTAATTAACTATTTTTTAAACTAAGGGTGACAAAAATAATCACACCGTACAATAAATGGCCATTTTTGTCAATGCAGAAATGGTAGATAAAAAGAAAGGATGACTGTGCAGGTATTTCATTGTATAGCTGTATGTGCATTTACCAGTATACACATTAACATGAATTTATACCGTAGATTAGTCATTCACCTTTGATTTTAGGTAAGCTGAGCCACGTTCACAACGGATTCCTCCCGTACAGTACATTAACACAGTTTTATCTTTAAATATATCCAAGTTCTGATCAACATAGTTTGGGAAGTAGCTGAATTTCCTGATGTCTGGCGCCAAGCAATTCTGGAACTGGCCCTAAAGGAACATAAATATGTGTCAATAATGCCAACTCTCCAGAATGATTAGACTAAGGCTATATCGAAATAACAGGCCAATAAAATAAAATATTATTAAACAAGCAATAAAAACATTTTAACATAGACTATTCTAGCACAATAATAATACAACAATATATAAAAAAAAGACTTCTTAACACACAACTTTTGTTATATTTATTGCAAAATACTATGAGCTCTAAATAAAGAAATAAACATGAGTAGGTCCAAGAACATTGGGCAACAAAATCTTTAGAATTTTTTTTGTCACAATTACATATAAGTGCATTGCATAGTATTTTCTGTACTGAATTTAAAGTGTTTTAGAATGACTCATAAGGATTTTGACTGATACTCAATTAAAGTTTACAACATCAACTGTAAAAATATGTGGATGCATAGGCTTTTCTGCTGAGCATTCCTAAGAGTCCAGCAGTAGTCAGCCAGCATACTGGGACTCTTCTTGCCCTGATACCACTTTTCCATTATGGAAGTATCCTGGTGGAACCTTTTGCTATGTTCATCGCTGACTGCCCCAAGATTGGCTGGGAAGAAATCCAGATGTGAGTCCAAGAAGTGCACTTTCAGAGACATGCTCCATCCCATTGTCTTGGAAGACTTTAAGTGGCTGTCTCCCATCTCTTTGTAGTTGCTGTCTTATGATTTACTAAGAAGTTCTATAAACGGCTCTTGATAGTCTCCAATGCAACTTTTGACAGGATTAAGCAGGCCACTGAAGAGTCCATCAAGCATTATTTCTCTTATTTGATGACCTACAAAGATCCCCTCTTTAAGCTTTGCCTTGCTGACTCTCAGAAATTTCTTTCTTAAGTAGGCAGAAGCAAACCCACTATGGTCTAGTGCTTTGATGGAGCCCCAGCTTAATACAGAGTCACCACAAACATGCCATGGGTGTTCTTCATATTTGTTCTTATTCAACGGGAGCTTCATGCTCCAGTGAGTTTCCTTCATATAATCCACAAGTTGTATGGAGGGCAACTAGCACAGCTTTCATGCTTTAGAGGAATTGAAGCACAGACGCCAATCCAGTCTTGTACTCATGTCCAAGTGTTTTAAAGGCAGATTTAACATCATGGGAAATGACAAGTCCATTTTCGAGGGCAAAGAAATCTTTAGCCACTATGCCTCTGTTTCAATGCACATACTTTAGTATCATTCTGTAGAAAATTATAGCCCTTCAATCTAGAGCCCAAAAGTTCAGCTTGACTTTTAGACAAGATCATTGATATCTCCTTGGTTTAATAAATTACATTTAGGAGACTAACTGGGAGACTCAAAGCTTGGGTCAAGAATTGCCTGATCATCGCCCATGCTCTGCAGGCTCCCTTTCTCATTCATTTGTTTGAAGGTTTAACTTTTCTGAAGGCTGTGGCACAGGAATTACTTTAATGTGAGCCACAGGCCTCATGGCAGATGGTAAGTCTTTATATGTCACAGTGTGCTTTGATTTGGAGTCGTTGCCTTGAATGTTTGTCAGACAGTGAAGTGGTCTTTTGGTTCTCTCCAAATCACTGAAACAGCGAAGCTCATGTGCTGAGAACCCTTTGATCAGCTTGTGAGGAGCCTGACACAAGTGAGACATCAAACATGACACCAAACAAACAAACAGTCTTTGTCTTGGTCACCATTTTTGCAACCTAAGTAAAGCCGTTTCTGTTGTTTAAATGTTACCGCACCACAGAGGTAACAAAAAGAGTCCTGAACACTTTACACACTTTCTAGACTGTGCCAGTTGACAGAGAAACACAGCACAGCAATCACTCACTGTTCCCTCGGAAAATGGCAGAGAAACACATAACAGTTTTCAAGGTTCCCTCAGAAGAAGACGGAGAAGCACAACATTTCTGGTTCCCTTATAAGACGGCACAGAAATACAGCACAGCATTCACAGTTCCCTCAGAAGACGGTAGAAAAACCACAGTGCAGTTCTAACAATTCTCTCAGCAGACAAAAGGAACAGTCCATACAGCAGCTTGACACACAATTCTGAGGACCAATTGCATGGTGCGCGGAAACCCATAGACCTGTGCATAGTGCACCCATAACCGACCAACCCACGTGCTGGACGTGGAAATGTGTGGAGCTGCGCTGCCAGACTCACTTGGTATGGCTGCAGGCAGCAGCCTATAGTTGCCTTCCTGAACATACCGTAAACGGGCCATATATGACAATATCAGTTGTTTAGGTGGGCATAACATCAAAACTGTGGGTGTTAGAATCTATGACCAGTTATGAAGTCAGCAGAAAGAATGCATTTATAATAACACATGAGAAGCCCTACCACTGTCCCTTTGATTTTATCCCTCACTGCCCTGGTCCCTTCTATTATACCTCTCTCACTTGAGCTCATCCCCCATTGTTTTTAACCACCTGTCTAATTTATTAATATTGTTTTTTATAAAGCGCCACCAGGTGCCCACAGCACCATACAAAATACAACAATAAAATACAGTACAAACACACAGGGTAGGGAGTGATGAAGGAGGGAACAACACTAGGATGGAGGGCCCTGCTCACATGAGTTAACACAGTAAGTGGTAGGGATGAACTTACAGAAGACAGAAGGAAGGGGAAGGAAGTGGACTGCTGGAGTGAGTGGAGGAGAGGGGGAAGGAAGAGAAGGGATAGATGTAGGATACAGTGAGGATGGTAAGTGGAGGAGGGGTAGGCTAGCCTGAACTGGTGCGTTTAATTCATTTCTCAGTTCTCTTTCACTTTCCTCTATCTTCTGTGTTCGCACGCACGCACGCACGCACGCACGCACACACAAATATTGATATACTGCTCCTGCTCCTGACACTATATGCAAATAAGTATGGAGGCATGAGTTGGCATTGTTAAGTAGAAACAACAGAATTCACAAGAAACAACAGAGAAATCTTTTCTTAAAGCATGGGGTATTTGGAGAAAGGGAGGGCCATGCTTGTGGAAAAACTAAATTTAGAAGGAATGATAAGGCTGGACTGAAATAGTGGTAGCAGCAAGTGGAGGAACTTAGAAAGCATGTTTATTGTACGAAGGGGAGACAAATGGGCACCTTAAAAATTTAAAAAATATATTAATAAAGAATGAAAAAAATATATTAATGATAAAAAAAAATATTTAAAACAGAATAGAAATATTTCATTAACAGAAAGGAATTGTTGAGTAGAAAGGAACGGGATGAAATTACAATGGAAGTAAAAATAACATGCAGGCCACATATGTGGAAACTGCGATAGTTAAAGCAGTATATGACAAGAGGCATCCAGGGGAAATGAGTTCAAGAAACGCCAATTCATGCCAATGTTATAAAAGCGGAGGAATTAGGAACAGATGATGGCCAATTATAACCATCAAGAAGTCAGGAAACATAGGACATAACAATACGACTAATTTTGAGGAACACTGTTTTATATAACAAGTTTAATGTCAGCTTTTGCTTGAAGCCCAACTCAACTGAAAATGCACATTCAATTAAAACCTAGACAGCCAGGTAGAAAATACTTACTATTTTGCTTTCATAAAAATTGCGGCAGTCCAGTAAAATAGTGTCCTTCTCTCCTTGATGAACTTCAGACAAATACTTTTGCACTTTTTTATGAAATTCTTTCGGAGAAAGATGTTTGGCTATAGTTAAAAAAAACACATATTTAATCATGATCATAGTTTTTATTATTATTATTATTATTATTATTGAGAAAAAGCCTGATTACTCTACTATTTCTAACTGATAAACATAAATGGTTGTATAAATAAATATTCAAAATCACTATATTAGCTTTGAGACAAATAAAATCAACTATTATAAAATATATTTTTTTGAGTTTTGAGCGAAGGGGAGATCTGAACAGATCCTTGCAGAATCCAAACTCCCACACAAACTACACACAAGGGAGTTCTGATAGCAAGACCATACCTTAAAATTTTACGTGGGGTCGGTGTGGAAGTCTGAATACTAAATTTTCCTATAGAGTTTGGGAAATGCCCCCCTTGTAGGAAGTCTGGATTCAGTACATAAAGTTAGCAATACACCACAATGGAATTGATTCAGGTGGTCACATCATGGTTGTTACTGAGGCCTGTCTGAGCATGTGCTTTATGATCCGTGTCCTGTTTGAAGACATGTCAGTCTCCAAACTAAATGTAGGCTGTTCATTTTGCACATACTCTAGATGAGTGTTAGAGTTACTTATGCATTCACTGTGGGCTGAGTGAAAGAAAGAAGTTTTCACACAGATAGTGATTACCTTGCAACATATCATGGGTCATCAAGTTTAAAATGTGTCATATAGTAATAATAATAATGCAGTATTTTTTCCATAAACATATTATGTATAATAAAATATCTTGATTCTTAAAAAATTTTGGTCTCACACCCGAAGCCGGATGTTTGTAATAACCAGGATCAACACTTTAAGAACAGTAATGGTTGTGCGGTTAAGGCTAGAGTATGGAGGAGGCAGCAAAATCTGGATCCAATCTCTCTATGGTAGCATGTGACTAGGTGTTAATGGGTGTTATATGGTAATATAGAGTTGTGCATGGTAAAACTGGATCTATTATTCTGGCACGCAGAAGTATAAAAGACTATGGCAATTTATACACTGCATAAAAACAGTAATGTAATGTATGGATTACATCACAGTTTCAGTCTAGACATTGTTGAAAAAATGTAAACACAACCAATTTTCTATTATTTCATACACACCGGTTTCTTTATAGCTGACTTTTTGGGGATCTACACCCATTGGAACAATTTCTTGGAAAACTCCAACACGAAGTTCTGGAAAACATTGTGCACCACCATCACTTGTCTGCAAAGATGACATAATATTTATTCATAAAACAAATTCAAATAGAAATTTTAGACTATAAAAGTTATAAAAACAAACAATAGTACGAACAAGATTATGCTAAATCACAGATTTTTTCAAGATTTTAAGATGAAAGGTTACATTTTCACAATATTCTGAATTTCCCATAGTATAGTACTATGTCCTTCCATTCTATGTGTTTACAACATACAATTAATTTATTTAAGCAAACACAAAATTACATTGTGGATGCAATGACCCTCATAAGGACCATCAGCTTCGCATGTAATTATCAAGCAATGATAGTAAAGAATAAAAAAAAAAGAAAAAAGGATAATGGGGAAGGGAGGTGTAAATTTTTAGAATTCATTTTCACAAAAAAATAATAATAAATTAAAATATAAATCAGATATTTTTTTTTTTACACCACAGTTTTATTGTGAATCTGTAATGGTTAATAACAAAGTACAATTTCTCCAGTAAGTAGAGAAAACGCAAAAATAGATATGGACGGGCAAGGGTGAGGCAAACATAAGCATATTAATTAAAAGAAGTTAAACCATTTTAAAACACAAATGCAAAATTTTACACCAGTTTTTCCCAAACCTAGTTTTCAGGGACTCCGAGCAATCCATGTTTTTGAAGTTGCCACATAGAGGACCGGATTCACACTTAAGTGTGAAATAAGTATGCATAGATTCGCAAATATACGCGCCTAAGTGGCAAGGCAAAACCCATGACACTCCTCTCACACTTATGGATTTTAGCAGACTTCCACCACCATAGAGCAACCTTAACTCTACTTGTGTATATTTGTGCTTAAGTACGTGCATACATTTTTAACCGTGCCCATATTAGGCCATTTAAATGCCTCTCCCCACCCACTTTCACTCAGCTTACTATGTACGGAGGACTGGCACGTCTTTTTGGACGTATCTCACTAAGCTCGGATCAGTGCCGAAATCCTACGTAGCTTGCGTAAAAAAAAGTTACTACGCATGCGCAGTTTATCCGATCCTAAAAATACACATGGAAAAAAAAAGCACTTTCTTAAGTGTGAATCCAGTCCAGAACCACAAGTGATTTAAAAAGTACCACATGTGCATCTTTTAAAATGTATGTGTGTTCCAGCAAGGAGACCTGAAAAAATTGGCATTGCTAGGGGTTGTGTTTTACACAATTTCATGTGAATATGACAGGTTTCCAAAAGGAGAGAAATTATGAAAACATATTAAAAACATGCATATTGTTAAACAAAAATGGAAATGCTAAGCAGAATTTCTCTTTCAAAAGGATAAAAAGAAGCTTACCTTGAAATCTTCCAAACACATGATATTTTTAAAGAGAGAATGTGAAAGCATTGTGTCAATATAAAGCTTGGTGGAAATTTTGCTTCCCCCTACTGTTCCATTTATTCCTTCTGTAGCGATTCGAATCTGTACAGCAGAGAAAAATGCCTCAAACAATGTTACAAGATACGAAATAAACACTTTATTAAGCAATCCACAAACAGGTTGCCCCTTTCAGCATTTGTCCTACCTAGATTGCGTCTAGCATTAATACAGATGTTTATGTGGCTGGAAAATGACTGAACACACATGTCCCTCTCCAACCACAGTTTACAAACATGTCTAATACTGAACATAATTATTTTCGATTACTATTATATATTATTAAACCCAATTACATTGGGGTATATTCACGTATAAATTTGACTATAGGCCGGATCCAGACATGGAAACGTCAGGCCACTTACGCAAGCAAAGTGGCCTAATTTGACTGGAGGGCAGATGCCCACTTAGTTCCGTACAAGCCCATTTGCGATAAAGTGGGCAGGGGAAGCATGCAACTTGTACAGTGTGGGAGGGGGCTGCGGATCAGCGGTTGTACGTACTGTTGATCAGCATGATTGACTTAAGGCAGGCTTATGACAGCGTAAGCTGCCATAAAGCTCGCACGAGAGAGGGGAATGACAGGGGGCGTGCACTCCCCTCTCTGCTGGATGAACAGATGTCAGTAAAATACAAATAAATATGCCAATTATATGCCTGTGATGCATGTGGTTGTTAGGCCATCAGGTTATAAAGAATGTATGCTTATAAGGCAGCATTAAAGCTAAGCTACAACATGGCAGGCATATTAGAAGGCACAGGTCTTAATATGCAGCCATATCAAAACCTACCTGCCTGTTTAAATAAACTTTTTTTTTCATTACTTTATAAACTAATTTAGCTATTTAGAATGG
>WWET01001863.1:34483-48995 GCA_011038615.1 Limnodynastes dumerilii | reverse complement strand
ATACTAAACTAAAATTGTGCCAGATCCAGACCTAAGTTCTGTTTACATAACGTATTTACACTAATTACTATGCTCTTCCCTCTCTCATATGTAATTTACTTGTTTTACGGAATGATGAATGGCCTAACTAGTAATTATCCTAATGACATACAATTATTTTGGTCACCTTTGCAATAAACAATACCTATTCTGCATCCACAAGTAGATACTAAAATTGTGCCAGATCCAGACCTAAGTTCTGTTTACATAACGTATTTACACTAATTACTATGCTCTTCCCTCTCTCATATGTAATTTACTTGTTTTACGGAATGATGTACGTAATGGCCTAACAAGGCCCATACTGTACAATTTAAATACCTCCCTCCGCCTACAAAGCGTATTTCCAGGTGTCGTATGGATGACCCGCCCCTTCGTTTGTAGTTACGCTGAAGTTATGTATGATCAGAGTTACGATACTTAACATCTGCCGCGCACATGCACAGTACATACAAAAAGACGATATTACGACAGCGGCTAGCGTAAATAGCTAGTGTGCTGAGGTCTGGATCTGGCCCATTGTGTTTAACATAAAACCAGCCATTTGTTAGTATCATTTGATATAAAAACAAGGTAAATACAACAAACTTTTTGCTAAACTTCCCACTTCAAATTACTTCCTTGGTATCACTGGTGAAATATGTAAAGGAATAAAACAAATAGGTTGAAGGTGAAATAAGTTTATGAGTAAGTTTAATATAAAGATAAAAATCAAATACTTACAAAACTAGGACTCATCTATTCCATCACGTACCTTCTTTTTCGCAGACCCATATTTCTTTCTTGTCTTCACGTCTAATGATGCTTTAAAAGTGCTTTCTGCAGTGGATCCAAAAGACCCATTCAAGTCTACATCAGGAAATGCCAGATCATCGTACTCCAGCTTACAGCATGACAGTACCTCAGCTTCATTGCAGCAAGTAGATTGGGGCATTGTTTCTCACAATAACAAACAGGTAATGTAGTGGTAATGTTATAGCAAAGTAATTGCTTAAGGCACATATGCACTCTCTCTATATCTTATGCATAGGACAATAGTTGGCTCTTTTAAATTGGTTTAAAAACATAAAAATATTTTTATTTGTTTGATAGCTGTATATCTCAATAAAGGATATGAAAATACTTATCTAGAAGTGTAACTAGTTTCCTCAGCAGGAGAGGGTGTAAGCACAGTGCTGGACTTGGTGAGGGACGTTACACAGGCATGCTAGCCCTTGCACTACAATGTGAATGAAGCTGCTGTCACTGCCCTCCCCTCCAGGAAGCCCAATAATAACTCAGGGATCAGCTGCAATGCACTTATATAGAGCAATCTAATGCCACACATTGTCACTTATGTGTATTATAGAAACAATGTGTTAATAAAGTGCAAGCTTAATTGAAAGGCATGTAATTAAATTATAAACTGCAATGACAACAAGCATTGTCACACTGTTTGCAGTCAGTGTGACCAACCGCTAAACACAACGATTGAGAGAAACTTTTCTTCACCTTCTAGAAATATATTTAGGAAAACATTAACAAAGCATGAGGCTACAACCTCTGGCACTCTCACACATCAGAGGATTATCATCATTATTATAATTTAAAGTTAAAAAGTAGTTGAGAGGAGTTTAGAAGACAAAGTGCTTTCCATTGCTCTTACAGTACTTCCTACTACTAGACCATACTGGGTGACTGAGTACTGCACTTTCCACACGGTCCCTAACTGGTCCTACAGGAAGCTCCCGCCCACCACAACCATAGACACTTGAGCATTGAAGCTGGCAAGAGCGTCTCGCCATTCGGCTTCATCGCTGCTCTCTTAGCGGAAGTGACTAGAGCGGCTTCTTAGAGCCGTGCGCGCTCTTCTCTCTGGTTCCTGTAGAGTAAGTTCCAGAAGCCAGGGGGAGATTTGCGAGCTGAGGTTTCTGGCTACGCTTCTCATCGCTGTTTTACCCCGTTACGTTTGGAGAGACCTTCGCCCAGACAGTCGCCATGTCCCGGAGGAGGCACAGCTACGACAGAGATGGTGAGAGACAAGGCCCATTCCTCTCAGCAAGCATATGCGACCACGTGTGGAACTATAAGTGCCAGCATGCTCTGATGGCTATGTAGGGAGCACTTCCGGTGTCCCAGTCACTAGCAGTATGTTTGTGTTTTTAGGGTGCTTCTTATACTGTATTAGGCAGCATCCTGATTATGTGATCCAAGATGTAATTTGTGTTTTAGTTTTGGTCAATATGTTGCTGATAGATACCAAAGAATTTTGGCATATTTCTCCCCATTTCTAAGACCTGTGCTGTAGAAGTACCAGTAATTGCAAATGTATTGTTTTTGAGATTTGTTTGGCTCCTGCTTCATCTGTTGCCATTTACAACATAATGCAAATAATACCATCTGCAGTAAAGCTGCTGTCTAAGTCTAACAGATCACTTGATCAATGGTACTGTTTAGTTGAACTGTCTTTATTGCTGGGACCTTGCCATTGGTTTAGATGCTCCCATTCTTTTAATTAGGATTCTTAGTTATTTACACAGGTTGGCTGTAACATGATGGTTAAAATAAATTTATTTTAATACTTGTATAAAATTAGCTATTTAACTTCTAAAATTGCTGTTGCTCATGATACTGCATATGTTTTTTGTGATGTGTGTGTGAATTGTTGAAATTGTTAACACTAACCAAAACTACAGATATCACTGATTATAACACAGCAATACTTTGCATGTAGCAAACACAGTTATTTACTAATTACTAGTTAATAAAAGGTAAAATAAACTCTTGCCCATTTAGTAAAAAGTTACCATGTTCCAAATTTAAACGGCACAATAAAACTACGGGGTAAATACAATTCCACATTTAAAATTAGATTATCTTTATACATGTCACAACACTTTAGAAAAAAATTGTGTAATAATGGCTTATCCTTTTGATTTTACCTGAATATGTTGTTGGTGGTAGATGCCTTTACTGATGGTTTGGAAGATAACATTTTAGTATGTGCTCTAAATAATAAGCAAAGTGTGTGTATATCTGTATCTTCACCTGTAAATTTCACTTGGTAGTAACCTGTTTTGGTCTTATAACCATAGGCCTTTATAATCAAAAATATAGAGTAATTATTGCAGTAAGAATCAGGGATTTGTCTTTTGATTGGTAAGCTTACCATCCAAGAATATATATTTGTTTTTAGAATATGCTGTTACAAACTGACTTGTGCCTATTGTGCTGTCTCAGCTCTTGTGACTTTTAGAACGATTCATAAATGTTTGTGTATATGATATTAGTGGAAAATTTTATTAGTAACTTCTGATTTTCCATTCTCTCCAGGGGGCCAACCTCACAAAAGGCAAAAAACATCAGAATCTGTTATCATAGAAAACCGCTTGGAGTCATTGATATGTCTAGTAGGAGAAAAGGTGATAATCTGGATTCTTTATAATCGGTGAATGCAATTTGCAAGAGTAAAATGTCACAAAAATTCTTATCCAGAGCCAATGATATGATCTGTTATATTTTAATTACATTTATACACTATGGGGCTGATTCAGAGTTTGGGAGTAAGGCTAAATAATGTGCAAGTGTACAGCTTAGCTCTACCATTTTGTAAAGTAAGGTGTGATAATTAATCTTAAGTCTTTTGCATGCAGGAAAATACATTACTTTAGCACATAGAACTCAAATACTGCATAGCTTTTTGTTTACATTTTTAAATAAAGTTGAGCTAAGAAATTTCACCTCTCAAATATAACTTTGCTTTCACAATGTATATTTCCCTCCCCTTGCAGTTCACATGGTATTGCTCAGGTCGTAAATGTAACTCTGAATCAGCCGCTATAGCTTAGTTACAAAATTTTTAAATGCCCTTTTTGGAAGAACCTAAATGTTTATCTTTAACTTCTAATATCTTGTTTAATCAGAATACTTTGTCAATGGAGAGCAACTTGGAAGGACTGGCTGGTGTTTTGGAAGCTGACTTGCCAAACTACCAAAGCAAAATCTTAAAAATTTTGTGTGCTGTGTAAGTATAAAGCTAAGGGATTGTTATTGGCTTATTGCATTTCCTTGTACATTGCTATAATTAAATGCTGCACAGTTGTTGTTGTTTTAAATATAACATTAACTGTCTACATCAGTGATTCTGAACCCTTTTTTGGGGGCAGCACCAGTTACCCATATTAGAATCAGGTGAAGTATCACTTTAAATATCATGCAGATATATATACACTATCTACTTGCATACATACACACATATATAACACAATTCTTTTGTGGGTTAGTTTGTGTTTTTGCAAAGTTTTAGAATTACGTTTTCAAATTATGATGTTCAGCACCGAAGGTGACTTAATAAATCTGCCCTCTGTTATCTGGTTGAAATACAAATCCAGCTGCTACCTCCTTACCGAGTCTCCCTAAGTACCACCAGACAGGTGTTTAAGTACCACTGGTCTACATCACTTATAGCCTGTGGGCATTGTTTTTCTTAATATTGAAGTTGCTTATTTTTCTGGTAACAAAAGACCTTTTGAGTACCAGTATTTTTCACAACAAAACATAAATGGTTTTGTCACATGGTGCAGTTATGAACATAATTTCCCTCATATGCTTATGTTTTAACGATTAAGTAGTACTTGAATATGATGAAAAAAATGTGTAATTTTAATAAATCTATGTATGCTTAATACTATATACATTCAAAATAAAAAATGTTTAGTAGAATATTATTTTTGACAGTGGCTAGAGTAAGCAGAATGTCCTTGCTCTTCCCCTTTTACGTATAGGTTGTTGGCTAAATTTTTATATAAATCTATATTTTCTCTTGCATGTTATGTTTAGTATTCTGTTTTAATCAATTTCTTTGTTATACGTTTTTTTTTCATTTCCTGTTGTGTTGTAAAACTTGGAAATAGTCTATTTTTAATTATCTTTCATTAAATGTAGTGCTCGATATTTGCCAGAAAAAATGACTGTTTACACTACATTGGTGGGACTACTGAATGCCAGGAACTACAATTTTGGTGGAGAATTTGTTGAAGCTATGATTCGACAGCTCAAAGAGGCCATAAAATCTAATTCTTACACAGAAGCCACGTACATTGTGAGTTAACAGTTTCTCTTTAATACTTGGTCCCTGTTTCAAAAATATGGAAAACATTAAATGATACATTACTTGTGATATCTATGTGCTTTGTGTCCGCTGTTAGGTGGTCTAACCAATTGTATGTGAGGTTTTTATTATATTTACTTTTGTAAGCTTTGACTTTAAAATATCCTCGACTTGTGGATGGTGTTTTTATTCTATGAATATAGTGCAATCTAAGTCAGTGATGGCTAACCTGTGACACTCCAGGTGTTGGGAAACTGCACTTCCCATCATGCTTTGTGAGGTATCCGCTATGCTTTTGCAGTTAAGGCGTGCTGGGACACGTAGTTTCACAACACCTGGAGTGTCACAGGTTAGCAATCACTGATCTAAGTGGAAGTGTTTAGAGTTGCAAAGTGCTGCACATTTTGCATATCTTTTATCAATAGTAAAAATGCATGTATTAGAGTTTAAGTAAAATAGAACCACAGAAATTGCCTTTAATATGTGACTGAGTATAATCAACTACTTTAAAAATATAATGTGATCTCTATGGACCAGATCCAGACCTCCACTACCTCTGCAGTCGAGTGGGGTTTTGATTCTGCATACCTTCTGCATCCAAAATTCATACCCATGTAGGAAGTCTGGATCCATGTCCTATGTTATCATCATGATTGTTCTTAAGCGTCACTCTTTCTAATTTTATGTTCTGCTAATGTGCAACAGTGATCACTTCTAATATGTTTTTCTTTAATGACCTAAAGGTCCGCTTTCTGGCTGATATTGTTAATTGCCATGTTATTGCTGCTCCGTCCTTGGTAGCGATGTTTGAAAGTTTTGTTGCCGTAACACAGGAAGAGAATATTCCCCAGGTAAGAGACTTGGCATGTATAATATATTCCCCAGGCAAGAGGCTTGGCATGTATAATATATTCCCCAGGCAAGAGGCTTGGCATGTATAATATCTTATCTTACTCCTTTTAGGACAATTTCTGAGTTACCTGTTGATTGTACTTTTTGTTGAGTGTTTCAATGTCATTTTTATGTCAACCATCAATGGGAACTATTACAGATTAAATTTACCCCATAGTTAGGAGGCCATTTCACTATATTTTCGTGTTCTAAAATGTTGTCTATTTTTTAGAAGATTAAGGTCCCAAAAACATGTTCATTAGGGTTTTTGAAATCCTAATAAACGTTTAAAGTGCACAGTGTTCTTGGTAATGCTGAGTGAAAGTTAATTCCGTTCATTTAAGTCTTTATTATTTTTAGATGACAACAATGCTGTTACGATTATTACAGATTGTGCACTGTTGGTTTCCCATAATTAATTTTCATCAGCTCTGGCTTACAACAGTAGGTTTAGATTGAGAGCAGTCAGACAATACTAGTTGTTGATGGTTTCATGTTGAGTAGGTACTGGGCTCCATATGCATCTACTACACACAAGCGTTTAAAAATAGTATAATTTTACTGCTAAAAAAATAAAATACATATGTAATTGATCTTTAGGTTCGTTCTGATTGGTATGTGTTTGCTGTTCTTTCCTCCTTGCCATGGGTTGGAAAAGAACTATATGAAAAGAAGGATGTTGAAATGGATCGTATTTTATCACAAATTGAAAGCTACCTCAAGTAAGTTCTGTGCCCGTGGTTATTTAAAGGTAATAGAATTTTAACTTTCCACACAATGTGCCAGTGCATTTTATAGTAAGTACACAATCCCTGCTTCACAGAATCCTGTAATAAGTGACTATGCACTAAGGCATCCATCTCTTGAAGGCTAGGTCCTACCTTCTTGCCTAGGTAGCAGATAGTAGCAAACATCTGTCAATCAGCTTACTGCAGGGGAATTTTAGGTGGTGGCCAAGGTTATGGTCTTGTAAATCTCAATCCCAGACATCTGGGTTTTTTTTTTTGCCAGATTTATTATCTCTGGATCTTGTACAACATTCCAAATGACAGCGTTTGACGAATTGTATATCTAATGGTCCCATGTTTTTTTTATGTAATTGATCTTTAGGTTCGTTCTGATTGGTATGTGTTTGCTGTTCTTTCCTCCTTGCCATGGGTTGGAAAAGAACTATATGAAAAGAAGGATGTTGAAATGGATCGTATTTTATCACAAATTGAAAGCTACCTCAAGTAAGTGCTGTGCCCGTGGTTATTTAAAGGTAATAGAATTTTAACTTTCCACACAATGTGCCAGTGCATTTTATAGTAAGTACACAATCCCTGCTTCACAGAATCATGTAATAAGTGACTATGCACTAAGGCATCATTCTCTTAAAGGCTAGGTTCTACCTTCTTGCCTAGGTAGCAGATAGCAAACATCTGTCAACCAGCTTACTGCAGGGGAATTTTTAGGTGGTGGCCAAGGTTATGGTCTTGTAAATCTCAATCCCAGACATCTGGTTTTTTTTGTTTGGTTTTTTTTTAACCAGATTTATTATCTTTGGGTCTTGTACAACATTCCAAATGACAGCGTTTGATGAATTGTATGGCTAACGGTCCCATTTTTTTTAAATTTATTTATTTATTTTTTTTCCCTCTGGTTGCCTGTAGTGATGGATTTCTGACATTGGATTGCCAAAGGCCATGTTTTCACTCTAGTGCTTATTCCAATGTCTGCAGTATTACAAACTACAAGGTTTTTTGTTTTAGATTTGGCAAATGGGATTTGTCAAGCCTTGGATTACTTTCTTGCAAAATATACTTAATAGCTCACTAATGTTTCACAAGGAGTCTCAAAACAATGTACTATCTCAGTCAACCACAGGAGAGAGCATTAGGTAAATAAATGGAGAAACAAAATTGCTTTTGACAATATACCTTGTAGCTAGTGAGCTTGTTGATTTTGTAAAAAAACAAAACAAAAAAAAAAACCCCACTATGGAATAGGTAAGTAAATAGATAGAGATATAGATATATCTGAAACTTGGTCCCATTTTCTATATGCGTCTGAGATGGATATTTATCTTGTCAGTACAAAACTATTTCTTGTAAAATCCTGCGTTGCTAACCCACTCATCACTGTTTTAGGAAACGGCAAAAGACACATTTGTCTATGCTGCAGGTGTGGTCAGCTGATAAGCCTCACCCACAGGAAGAGGTAATTGGATTTTTACTACTTTGATGATTTATTGAGAATTTGGACAGCGTAATTTTTATTTTCTATATTTTGTATTTTTTCTTCTCCCTAGTATTTTGATTGCCTGTGGTCACAGGTTCAAAAACTGAAAAAAGATAGATGGGTGGAGAGGCATATTCTGCGTCCCTATCTTGCCTTTGATAGCATATTGTGTGAAGCATTGCAGCACAACCTACCACCCTTCACGCCACCGCCTCACACAGATGATTCAGCCTACCCCATGCCAAGGGTCATATTTAGGATGTTTGACTACACAGATGCACCAGAGGTAATAGCTATTTGCAATGTAGGAATCTGGGTGTATATAATACAATTTTACACAAACCATAATCTTTTAATAGTTATAGCAAATCTTAACTTTTTAAGTGATCTGCTCAAATTTTAACAGGACATTCATTTTAGTAGTGTTCTTTTCTACTCAAAATACGGGGAGACTTACTGTGATTTGCTTTATTTCAGGGTCCTGTTATGCCTGGAACTCATTCTGTGGAAAGATTTGTTATAGAAGAAAATCTTCATTGCATAATTAAGTCACATTGGCGTGAGAGAAAAACATGGTAAATTAAACTTATGATATCGAAACTATTTTAATGTGTGGGAACAAGTCTGAAAATTAGCTACTTTGTAAAGTTAAATAATAAAAGTAAAAATGTTAAATTGGTTGGAGAGCATGCTTCCACAAAATGCCTCTATCTAGAATATCAATAAAGTAACAAAAATAGGTTATTTCTACATGTTACTATCTAAGGGGAAGATGCTATTGAGCCTCCAGAATACCATATTGCGCAAATATTTATCATGGATTTTATCTCGCACCCCGTAGTTTCAAGATAAAGTTTGGGATGTTCAGCTACTGTAATAGATGAAAATAGGCACACTGTGCCCCTAACTTGAATGAATTTAACTTTTTTGCTAAGAAGTAAATCAATCCTTTTATAAACTGCAATAAAGAACATAAGTTAAGAAGTCATGTGGTTAAACCTTAATTGTGTTCATCTTTTTTTTGGGTATTAGAACTGGAATTGGATTAGTTCCATTACATCTCTTGCTTTTTCTTTGCAGTGCAGCACAGCTGCTAAGCTACTCTGGGAAGAATAAAATTCCATTAAACTATCATATTGTTGAGGTATGTGTTTTGTCTTTTGTGAACTCAAATTGTGTAAATTGTATATAGTGGTTTTAATTCTTATTCCAATTATGTGCATTCTCAAGCAGTGCTTTGTAAATACTTGTTGAACAATGATGTTTTTCAAAGATGTTGCTTTCCAAAGAGTAAAACATAATGTCCATAGAAAACTTTCTTTCCATGATGTGGCTTTGTTCTTCATTTAGCACAGACATAGGAATACTGATCCACTTCAGTCATTCTGACTACTATGCGCTTACTTTAGTTTGGCTGCTGTTGCATATACATTGTAGGTAACTGCTAGATGCACTCAGTAGTTTTATTTGAACTTGTCATATTGGCTTTAGAATTACTGGCGTTGCCTTTCACATAAACCTACAGGTACAAAACCTGTCAACCTGCTAGAGAAGTTAATGAACACTAGTTAAAATTTGTGTTTCACAGATCTGTTTTTCTGTTTTGTACAGGTTATCTTTGGTGAATTGTTTCAGCTTCCAGTTCCACCACATCCAGAGGTCATGTACACATCACTGTTAATTGAGCTTTGCAAACTCCAACCAGGGTCTTTACCACAAGTGGTATCCTTTTTACAGGAGACAGTTTTGTGTTATGACATGTTGGCTGTTAAACATTGGTTTTTACATTTTCTAGGAGGACATGCTGCTGTATATCAATTCTTTATAGGAAGTTCTATTTGAAATCGCGAAAAATGATCTGTTTTGTGTGTTTTTCCTCCTCTGCTACCCATCATAAACATCGACTCATGATGAGGTTGGTCAACACTATGTGCTGTAACACAGGCATATGCACACTGCGGCACTCCAGGTGTTGTGAAACTTCAAGTCCTGTTATGCTTTTCCAGTTATCAGCTATATCTATGCTGTTGAGGCTTGTTGGCAGTTGTCATTTCACAACACCTGGAGTGTGGAAGGTTGCCTATGCATATTTAACATGTGCAGGTGCCTCTATCAGCATATTGTTTATGGTGGGAGTGCTTAAGAGTTCATAATCTAACTATATAGAAGCTTATTGTTTGTTCTGTCTGATTAGTCTTTTCAAAGGTCCTGGCCTTTTGTATGCTGTTATGATTGTTCCACAGCCCCCTTTCTTGCAGGCCTTAAGCCTGTTAGGAGACCATTCTCTTAATGCAGTAATCCAGTGTCCTTCTGGTTCTCTGCCTACCTGGTTTTGTGGTATTTTTCTGTGCGCTGGTAGTAACTTGTTGTTAATAAGGAAATTGCTTTCCTTATTCTTTCCTTTTTTTCTGTAAAGTAGACTTTTCTTTCTTGCTAATACAAACGCCTCTACTTCTACCAAACAAGTTATCCAATTATTCAGTTTTCTTTTTTATCTTGACACCAGATATAATTAGTGACATGTCTGTCTGGTTGTTTTTCCGAGTTGAGAACAAACTTGTTTTCCTTAATGAAAATGAATAGCTTGCTCAAGCCACTGAAATGTTGTATACCCGCTTGGACACAATGAACACAACTTGCATTGACAGGTAAGTAATGTGACAATATAATCTATATTTCTTTCTTCCAATCTGGGGACACTTACTATGGGGTTGATAGGGGCCTGGAAGGAGTGGGCACTTAAAGTTAAACCTTTTTACAGTGCTGTTGACTCCTCCCTGCTGCTGCAATCCAGTTTTTTTTTTTTTTGGTTTTTTTTTTTTTTGGTTTTTTTTTTAAGTACCTCAGGAGCGAGGCCATATTCTCAAGGGTTCCTTGTGAGCCTTCCTAACACGTGCACACACACATTATAGTATGTGGGGTTTTTTTTTTATACAGGAGGGGCTACACGGTAATCAATATACTCCTTCAAGCAGTTAAAGCAACTGACTGTTGATAGCTGCAACCTCAGGGATCGCTGGTCGGCTTTAGTTCTCCATAACTCCTCTACTTCCCTCAACATAAAGTATTTGTAATTATTGCTAAAAATGTACTTTGATTAATATTTTAAAAGTACTTTCGAAATATTAAAAGGAAAGTGAATAATGATATATAGGGAATTATATTTAAAAACAATTGAACAAAAGATTGGCTTCTTTCACAATCTCAAGTGTATTATTGCCATTAAGCTTGCAATTTTAGGACAGCTCTGGGTAGGTTTAGTATAAAATAATATATAACAATACTTGTGGAGTCTTTATTGTTATTGGTGCTCCATATGCAAGGAGAATGTGGGAGACTCCTAATTCAAGCTGATTACTTTCTTTTTCTGCTGTAAACGCTGCATTTTAGGTATTATTATACATTATCTTAATATATTCTATATATGTTGTGGCTGTTAGCAGCTAAGGGTTTCTCATCAGGTGTAATTCAAACCATGATTAGGGCTGATAAAAAGGTGTCTTTCCCATTATCATAAAATTTGGAGGGAATACATTCAACGGCATGAGAAGTCAGATTCATACTTCTAAGTTTAGCTTGGTTTACCACATCTCCTTTAGTTCCTACAGTCTGGTCTGGATTCAGGATTGAAACTGGGTTCCCTAAAGGTTCTGACTTCTGCATTGTCTATAAATTTACAGAAAAAGCTGGCAGCCTATCCAAATCCATTGCAAGGAGTCCTGAGAATTCCACCTTTCCAGTTCCTCGGCTAATAAAATAGCCTTTTGAACATCTATCATCTATCTATAATCCTAAATATCTTACTTGGAATGCGACCTTTTTACTCACTTTTGTGTCCGCTAGGAGAATTGGGGCCTCTCTCCTGTAGGTCCCCCTTCCTAGTTTTCCACAAGGACAGAGTGGTGCTGCATCCTTCCAGACCAAATTGGTATCTAAATCCCACTCAAATCAGATTTTTCGTACCTGTTTCAAACGCTGCTGAGGGGCAGAGTCTTCTAAAAAAAAAAAAACCTGAAGGTAGTCAAAGAACTAAAGATTTATCTAGAAAGATTGGCTGAACTTCGAAAGACAGACTCCCTCCTTGACTTCTAAACAGACTTTTGCAAGCTGGATCAGGTCCACAATTGCTTAGGCATATTCTAATTCCAGAAGGCAGATTCCTTGAACAGTGTTTGCACACTCTACCTGTGTTCCTGGGCAGCAGGCTAGGGCTTGTCGGCTGAATGACTGTGCCAGGAGGCAGCTTGCTCCTCGGTCCACACCTTTACCAAGTTTTATAGATTTTAGGTGTTTGTGTCTAGGGATGCCGAATTTAGTAGAACGGTCCTCCTATGCCTTAGAACTCCCTCCCTTAGGTACAGCTTCAGGATATCCCCATAGTAACAATGTCCCCCGGATGGGTATGTATATACACAAAAGCAAACGGTTGTGTTTTTCTATGTTTGAAAATTAACTGGATTGAAGGGTTGGAGGAAGGAGTTGGCATTGTAAAAATGTAACTGTGTTCTAGGCCCTTATCAACTGCATAGTAACAGTGGACCGGATTAAGATTTAATAGTGATAGGTCACTTAGGCACGCAAGGTTACTTTGTTCTGTCTGAGCCCGTTTCCGGGCTTCCCTTTAGCGGGCGGGGCATGCAAAGTGTACAGTGTGGGAGGGGGCTCCCACACTGTAGCGGATCAGGTTATAACAGGTTTTTTTTGTTTTTGTTTTTTTAGGTAGTGACAAATGAATTTTATTTTTTTTCATAGGTTCATAAATTGGTTTTCCCATCACCTCAGTAACTTTAGATTCCGATGGAACTGGGAAGACTGGTAAGTGTTCTGTTATAATTAGTTATAGTTCTAATTTTTTGCTTGGTAATAGTTGGGTCACGTACACACGTACACACTGACCAATCTATTAGGATGGTACTAGACAGCCAGGAGCTTGGTCTGATCATTGGGCTATATGTACATTTTTGTTAATGTCTCAGTTGTCAGACAAATCGGTCAGAGCTGGGGAAATTGTGAAAGCTTGTACCTAGCATTGGTTTAAGTAAATCTTAATTTTCTGTGTTTGCTATCCAGTAAATATTTAAAATAGATGGTTTTTGTGTTTAAGCCCACTGCTGCTTTATTCATAATGGTCAATTTTCAAATTGTATAAGTCACTTAGTGTTGATATTCTAATGCCTTTTACTAAAGCAAATACAAATAGTCACGGCAGTGTGGTAATTCTAACAAAAATCATTTTTGTTTCAGGGCGGATTGTCTTTCACAAGACCTGGACAGACCTAAGCCCCAGTTTGTTCGAGAAGTTTTAGAAAAGTGCATGCGGTATGCGATTATAGTTTTGTTGCAGTTACATGTTAATGTTTACATGATCATAATATCCCATAGCATAATATTGACATACCTGTTATTGTCCCTACAGCCTATTGTAAAAATGTGCACTAAGGTCAAAATGCATATTTATTTTGTGGGATGTCTCCTGCTACCAGGCTTTACCTATGGCTTTCAAATGTCCACCGCAATATGCTGTCTAAACTAATTCGACTGCACCTGTGCTTCTATAATGTGCCTAACATGTAATGAAAAGATACTAAAATAAAGCAGTATGAACTTGGGCCACTCAGTGTGTCTTTTGGATGTTTTGTAACGCAGTAATTTGTCTGTCTTTTAGACTTTCTTATCATCAACGAATATTGGATATTGTACCTGCATCATTTTCGGCATTGTATCCAGTGGACCCAAAATGCATTTATAAATATGGAGACGAGAGTAGCAGTAAGTCTTCTTTAAGTCTGTTCAAAGCAAGTCCTTTTATGTATACCTTTCTATAATTCTGGTCCAAAATTTTTTTTTACAACGGTACTGTCCTTAAATCCAGTACCCTGCAGCTTTTCCTCTAGTGGTTCTTGGTTTTGCACATCCAAAGTCATGTATGGTTTCATTTAAAAAAAATGTCATTATCTGACCAACAAACTGTATATTCATATTGTGTCATAAGCCAACTGAGCTACAGAGTAGGTAGTAGCCCTTGAGTGAAGAGATTTGTCAGTATAATGGAGGTTTACGGAGCAGTTGAAAGGGGATAGAAAGTATGTTAGAATGGAGATACTGTTTTTTGACCGTTATTTTGGTGGTGGAATAGCATGTATATAAGAACTGCACAGAATAGATGAGCTTGGGAAAAAATGATTTTTAGAATGTAGTCCACGTGGAGTGAGCTGTAGTGAAATTTGTGATGTAATGTACCCTCATTTCTTTTTTTTTTTTTTTTTTTTTTTT
>WWET01001863.1:22927-34466 GCA_011038615.1 Limnodynastes dumerilii | reverse complement strand
TTTGTGTCTAGTGTGACTTTTGCTAGTCACTATTTCTTAGCCTCTAGATCTCTTGAGATACATTCTCTTCTTTGTACAATACAAGTCTGATTATCTCATGCATAGTTTATGTAGAGTAGCTATCTTGCTCAACAGTAGAAGGTAGTGATTTTGCATTTCATCATTTTGTGCGGCCCAGCTTACAGCTCACAGAACATGGAGAATTGTAACATTTTCTTTTTCACACGTAAAAAGTAATACATAAAGGCATAACATTATTTAGAAAATATAAAAAATTGCTTGCTTGCTAACCTAGAAGTCGTCTTCTTCATAGATGTTTTTCATTCTGTAATAGTTCTTTTTGTTTGAATTTTAGGTTCTCTAATTGGATATGCGGCTTCAACTACCTTAACCAACGTAATAAAAAATAAAGCATGCAATGAAGATATATTTAATATTTTAAAAGATGTACCAAATCCTAATCAAGATGACGATGGTAAGGATATGTCATTTTTACATGCTCTTGTTTTGTTTTATACCCCGTTCAGATTACCACCTAAAAGCCGGGGTTTTTTTATGAAATTGACGGGTTTCATGAAAACCCCGGCTTTTTTTGGCAATCTGAACGCAAACCCCGGGTCTCTCTAGCCAGGTCTTAGACCCGGCAAAAAAGAAGGGTTTTTGCCGGCTTCTTGCGTTCAGATTGAGCTAAAAAGCTGGCTTTTTTCCCTGCTGCCGGCTTCTAAAATAAAATTTTTTTTTTAAAAAGCCGGTGCTTTCAGCTCAGTCTGAACGCACCACTTTGAATTTTTCAAAATTCTGCCCCCTGCCTAAAAAGCCGGCTTTTTAGGCAGTGGCAATGTGAACGCGGTATTAGAGAAACGTATTAAGATGGTTTTCATAGTGGTCTTCAGACAGTTGTAATCTACACTGATTTGGTGCCGCTGGTAACACTGGAGCAGACTTCTCAGTTTAACCTATTAAAGCAGAATTAGCCCTATCCAGATGTAAGAAAAATTTATGCTCCTGTCAGGGGGAGGGTTATAATACAGACGTGAGAACGGACAGCATTCGGATTTCTGAGCCACCGCTACTTTACATTGATGCGTGTCCTAAAACATAAATTTCTTGAAATGGCACTTATTTCCGTGCTGATAATTGCAGATCTGCACACCTAGAGATCAGATGTTTGTGTCCATTCCTAAGTTTTTTAGTAATCATTTATGTTGCAATTTCAAGACATTTTGGTGACCAGTAATTTAAATACAGAATGGAGTTTTAATGTTATATTGCAATACAAAAAATCTTTTACATTGTCTTTTTAGATGAAGGAAATGGCTTTAATCCACTGAAAATTGATGTCTTCTTACAGTCCCTGCTAAATTTGGCTTCAAAATCATTTAGCCATTCATTTAGTGCACTTGCAAAGTAAGTTATCCCTGACAATCCAATATATACAGTGTTTTGTAGAATCTCACTGCAGTCATTGTGTATGTTGACTTTCTGTTTAAAGGTTCCATGAAGTTTTGAAAGCACTTGCTGACAGTGAGGAAGGGAAGCAGCAAATTCTGAGAGTGGTTTATGATGTCTGGAAAAATCATCCCCAGGTGATTTATACATATTTAAATGTAGTGCTCATTTACGTTTTCAAATCACTTGCATGTGTTTGGTTATTTTTATTGCAGGGTTATATGTAATAATTATCCTTGTGTACAGATAGTTCGGGATGGTATTTTAATATTCACCTACATAAATTTCATGAAGTTTTTGTTTACACTGCTGTTTATAACCTATTATATTTTTGTTTTTGTGTTTTTACAGATGATTGCAGTGATAGTGGATAAGATGATACGCACACAGATTGTTGATTGTGCTGCTGTAGCAAACTGGCTTTTCTCTTCTGAGCTGTCCCATGAATTTACAAGGTGACGAGACCACTCTGCATTTCTAAAACCTGGGTAGCGCAGCTTTCCTCTAAAGGATATGGATAATTAAATGTCTTTAAATTATACTATATTACTATACTATATACTATATATTATATTTTTGTGCATGGTTTACTCTGTAAAATGCATTTAATCTCAGACCTTTCTCTTGAGTGCCTGGTTTACTTAAATGGCTAAACACATATATTAAAGATTTAAATACCCCCATTTTTAGTGATATACCCTCATGTATGTCTTAGACTTTTTGCGTATTAACTTTTCCCATTTTCTCTTTAGATTATACATATGGGAAATCTTGCACTCCACCATTAGAAAGATGAACAAGCATGTCCAGAAAGTTCAGAAAGAGTTGGAGGAGAGCAAGCGGCGTCTTGCCAGACAGAACAAACGTGTATGTATTGCTGTGCTGTGTTATGAGGAGTGATGGCGCTATATGTGCAGTGTAATTATTACATACTGTAGGTAATGCTGGCCATAGTCGGCACATATGCTTGTGCTGTTGGACTTGCTGGGAGTTGGTTTTACAACATTTGGAGTGCCAGAGGTTGTGTATGCCTGATGTAGAATGTTCAGTATGTTGACAACTTAATTTGATCAGGCAGCACTGTTCTTTAAAGCAATAGACATGATTAATAGTTTGGATAGTGCAACACAATACACTAATAATCTTCTGGATGCTTTGCCTTCTAACACTATTTTATGTGCACCCGTTTTATACATATTGCAGTGCTTTTGAGGGCATTGAGGCTGTTGATTGGGGGAGAGATGCTAGAGAGTACTAAATTGTGATCTGATATTGTACATTACACTGTTAATGTTCTATTTTACACTTTATTTGACCTTAAGGTAAACTTACCTTTTTATTAATGGTCTACTATATGATGTGTTTTAGAGAGATGATGATGACAGTGGAAGAGAGGATGGACCCCTGGAAGAACAAATTGAACGTTTCCAAGAGAAAGTGGAGTCTGCGCAAAGTGAACAAAAGAACCTCTTTCTTGTTATTTTCCAGGTAATGGGGGGAAGGGGGAGTGTCCACACTATTATTTCATACACTTTCTGTACTCTGCGATAATTATAACGATCTCTTTGCAGCGTTTTATTATGGTTCTCACAGAGCACCTGGTACGCTGTGAAACTGGAGGCATTGATGTGATTACTCCATGGTATAAAAACTGCATAGAGAGACTTCAGCAAATCTTTTTACAGGTTAGTGTTGAGTCTTCTGCTTTCTAGCAGTGTAATGTTGCCACATGTGGTGCTAACCTTTCTCTTTTTTTATTTTTTTATTTTATAGCATCATCAGATAATCCAGCAATACATGGTGACCTTGGAGAACCTTTTATTCACAGCTGAACTGGACCATCACATCCTGACTGTGTTCCAGCAGTTCTGTGCACTGCAAGCGTAAAAACAGCACCTGGGCTTGTTCTTTGCACCTTAATGAAATAGAGCTGGGACTTGTGGGCTGTGTCCCCATGTTTTTATGAAAACACTCTTCTCATATGTGACACATTGTACATGCAATTGTAATAGATTAAAAGCATTTTTTTCTAGTATTTAAAAATAGTTTACTTTCAACTTGGAAGTGATCTATGGAACGCTAGCACCACAGAACTGTTTTGTTATGAATTGGTCTTTGATGCTTTTTTTTTTTTTTTTTTTTTTTTTTTTTTTTAATTTTTCTTTTTTTGTATCAAAAAGTGAAGTAATCCGGGGTCTTTGATGCTGTTTTTTTTTTTTTTTGATTTTTTTTTCTTTGGTGTAGTTCTAATGTAGTTCCTTGTGTCCATATGAAGGTTTAGTTCTGTTATGGGACTCTAACTTGAAATCATCCTTGTGTGACTCTTCTTTTTGTTTCTCATCTTGAACAGCGTATCAGACTTGTGGAATACAACTGGCTTGCTGAGTGTTCTTGTTTTTTGTTTTGACCCCGCCTTTCAAAATGTGCTTTTTCACAATACTCTCAGTCTGAATACAAAATACGTGTTTGTTCTAAAAAAAAAAAAAAAAAAGTGTATTGCATATTTTTATGGAACCTGCTTCAAATTCTGGGAAGCGGAAATACATGCAAAACTATTTGCCATTTTGTAACGGTTCCTGTGTGTGAGCACGCGTGCGCAAAAACAATGTCAAGCTACGCCACAGCTAGGGTTATTCTGTCTTCTAGGAATCTCCATATACCCCCTTGCTAAATTAAGAGAGACAAGATTGCTTTTCAGAGTTTGATCCTACTTGGTGTATGACTAGCTATTTTCTATGTGGTGTCAGCCAGCATGGTTTTACTCTACCCTCCCCATAATATTCCCTTTTAATAAAATAAAAATGGATCAGATCCAAAGATAAATTTCCCTCTATTTTCCATGGGTTTGAACGTTTGTCTGTATAAGAGTAGGGGTTAGCTGTGTGGTCGTATAAAAATCACATTTTATAGTCTGGTCCAATATTATTATGTTAATATCCAACAAAATATATAAAATTAAGCCAAGATAGAATGGATCATCCAGAGAATTAACGTTCATGATAACAATACAACATAAAGATTTATTTCAGCCATCTTGGTTTTGTTTTGCCAGTTATGACCATGTGGTGTGTCAAACTCAGCTGCTCTTCAAAATGCAATTCTTAGGACTCTTCTGCATTCTGGGAGTTGAGTTTATAGTTTAAAAAAAGGTTAGTGGATGGTACCATGGTGGATGGTATATCAACTCTGTGTGGATGCTTGTGTTGTACCATACAGCCCATTCTTCCCCCTATCCAATCTGTTAGAATGTCTGAGAAGGGGGTCAGGAGCTACAGCCAAGTCTGGCAGAATGAAGTCAGTCAAGCCAAACTTTGTTGATCAGGGGCCACTACACATACACAGTGCTTAAGTCATTGCAGTCTGGGTTGAGCACATCTGTCAAGGTAGATCCATACTGGGCTTGGTCCTTAGTGATGGCAAGTGTGTTCAATTTGGTAGCCTCGAGCAGTCCATACACATTCACTATCTACTGTTCAGTCACTCGGTGTGAGGGCCCAGACTCTTTGTAACTGCTCTGGTCTTAGCCAAGTTTCCACCTTGTTGCAGAGTATTTTGAGTTCATAGGCTAGATCACAAACGTAGCCTATCACAGCAGATCTAATTGCAGGAGTCTACTGATTAGAGTGCCTCCTCGCTGTATGAGGGGAGGACTAGTGGGTCAGATTTTTTATGAGGATGAATCCGGTACCTTTATGGTGTTGAGGAGCTTGTCATAGAGGTTTGCAGAGAGGTTTTGCACTTTGGGAGTAGAAGGAACTTTCCACAGAATGTGTCTCTTCTTAAAGAATAGAAAGCTATTTCTTTCCCTTCCTCTTCTCTGCTTGGATGTTTTCCATTTCCAGAAGGATGACACAGATGTTCCTGTGGCAACAGGAGTGTCCTTGCCTCCCATTCTTTCTGTTATGGCTTTGAAAAAATGGCTATATGGACTATAGTCTGCTATTCCCAAAAATAATTTCATCCTGTTAGTGATCTGTTGAATCCAGTTATATAATTGAATCATGTAGCACATGCACTTGCTATATAAGAAAGTATTCTGCTCTTTGAGTAAAAAAAAAAAAAAAAAAAAAGTTGAGAAAAAAAAAAAAAAAAAAAAAAAAAAAAAGATCCTTTTGTGAGAGTCTGGGTCTGATCCAATATGATTCCAGTGGTGGTGTGTACGCAATAAATATAGTGCAATAACTGAATTTACTAAGCATATGACCTATACAAAAGCAGCAATATGTTAAAACTAAAATACTTGCTCAGATGTAATTAATAATCGCGCCTGCAGGATGTCTTCAATGTTAAAGATAGGACTCTTTTGTACTGAACTATATGGAGCAATGCTGGGTTTTTGTGTTTGGCGTTTCTCTGCATGTGGTGATCCTCTTGTGTTACGTTATTGCTGGAAGGAATGGAACAGAACCGTCTCCTTTATATCTCTTTAATAGGAGGTAATATCAAGAAGCTGCAGTATGAGATGGGGTGCCCATTGTAGTGGGACTCATACAATGCAGGTTGGTAAATTTTGTAGCACCAGTCTGGTGACTGCATGCTAGATAGTTCCCACTCACCTGAATAATGGGCAAAAGAATGGGTGATGGATAATTGATCGGATGGTGTTATGGGCTGGTTGTTCATAGGATAATTAGTTCATTAGTACACATACATATATACACATACACAGTTCCACCTGCTTCAATTTAAGCAACCTTTGCAGTCCCTACTGCTTCCACACAATCAACATGTGCAGTCCCTACTGCTTCAAGTCTGTGTCCCTACTCACATCCTCAGTCCAAGTCTGTCTGCGCCGGTCCGGCCTGAAGTGTCCTACCCCTTGCTCCAGGATCCACCTATCATATGCACCATCATTATTAGAAACCTCCCAGTTTCATCTTCACTGCACTCTCCTGTCGTCCAGCATCCGGTCCAGACCAATCCGAGAATGTGACATTATGTACCGAATGGAGGGGGTCATGTTGGAGGGTCTGGTGATCCAGTTTGATTTAAGTGTCTTAAATTACCATGTTCAACATAAAAAGCCAACTTCAACCTCTTACATTAGTACAAGCACCTTTCATGCAAACCACCATGAGGCTTTCACCATCCTAGATGAAAAAAAATGGGCTTGCATGGCGCTTTCATCCAGAGTCTCATCGCAAACACATCCAATTAAGAACTGATTAACGAATATAAAGCTGCAAGGAGAGTCTGTTCCCACCCGTTTTAAATTTGTTATAGGGAAGATTATTGGGATGCAGTTGTTCAACCTATGGATTTTGCTCTCTGTTTTTGTACCAGCTATAATGGACACTGAAAAAAAACGCAGAGAAGAGTTGTTACGAAGTTTGGGTTTAGCCGCTAAGCCTAACCCGGTCTCTCCCCCACCTATACCATCTATACTATGGCAGATTTACAAGCAGCGGATGACCGGCTTAGCCCAAAAGAAGAAACCAGACTTGTGTTTTATAGAAGAGTTTAATGTCGCTGGAAGCGTCATCCGAGTATTTCCTGACCAAGGTAATGTCACGCCAGAGGGGGAAAAAAGTGTGAATTGTTTATGAACTATTCTTTCTGATGTTCATTAAGAATAGCTCTGGTGTCAATCCCTTCTCTCCATCCATTTGCTACTAAAAGCATATTCCTATACCGTGTTTAACATTTTGACTCCATTGTACATGATAGGCTAATTTACATTCAGTTTAAAGAAGGAGTGAATCTAAACGGGTGAAACCATCTTGAAAAAATTAACCGATCTTACATCACGGACCCTCCAACATGACCCCCTCCATTCGGTACTAAATACTCTGCTCCTGCTCTTCCTTCCTAATCTCTGATTGCAGTCACCTGTGTTATACTTGTTATTTGAATAGAAAGGTGTGTAACACAGGTGACTGCAATCAGAGATTAGGAAGGAAGAGCAGGAGCAGAGTATTATGTACCGAATGGAGAGGGTCATGTTGGAGAGTATGATAGCGTGTATGGACCACTGTGCATTCCATCTCAGTATGTACTTATGAGTGTGAGTCAGCCCATCGGACCCCGGTCTCCTGTATTGCATTGTGCTGAGTATCATCTGACAGCGTGCCCCTCTTGTTTCACTTGTTACATGCTGCATATGGCTGCAGTGTGTAAATGTGTCTTTGTAATGTAGCAAGGTACTCCGGTCCTGGTTTCCCCTACAGAATTCCTTTTTGGCTAATTACACTGCAGCTGAGATTCCCTAGCTGTGTATTTGACAGTGTGCAATCAGCAGCCAATAGGGATGTTGCTCTCCCCTTAAATACCTGACACCTGATTGCCTCTTTGCTGGTCATAGTATCTAGTGTTGCTGTCTGTGTGCCTGTTAGAATTCTGTCCTTACTTCTGATTCTGAGTGCCCTTTGTTTCCCTGCTGTGTCTTTCCTGTGTGCCCTGGATTCCTGCCTTGCCTTGATCGTTGTTCCTGGTGTGAGTGAAGTTACCTGTCATTTGCTGTGTGCTAGCCCCCTGTCTCTTTATTTGTATTGTCCGTTAATATCCAGCCTTGTGCTGGTACATCTGCTGTTTCCACCTGCACCTCTTGCATACTCCAGCCCTGAACTGGTTAACCACTGTGCTATTTGCACCTGCACCACTTGTATATTCCTGTGCTCACAGACGCTGCCTATTCTACCTGCACAAACTATATCCAGCCTTGCGCTGGTACTGTGAGTCTTCAGCTGCATATTTATCTGTATTCCAGTTCTGTGCCACTCACCTGCGTGCTATCTTGCCTAGCCTTGGCTGCCTTCTGTGTAAATAGGTCTTCTTGGAAAACATGCACTGTTGGTGGTGTTTGAGGCCCAGGTGTGGCCACCCCTGCTCTAGTGCACATTACCAGCGCTGACCATCCATCCCTCACAGACATACATTTTGTATGCCTACACCCAAACTATTTCCACTACAGGTAGTACGGTATTTCTACCACCTGGGAAGCATTTTTAGCTGCAGGATTAGGGCGCTCAGCACCTTATCCATAACCCAGATTTTGGCTCGCTCAAAATCTTGTCAAAAAATTGCCTTCTGTGTGAGTCTGGCCTTCTACTATCTTCCTCTCACTATATGAGTTTGGTTCTGGGGACCGTGACCTTCTGTTGGGGGCGCAGCTCCAGTCCATCCTCACCATTGGGGGCTCTGGCGAACACCACCCAATAGTTAGATCCTGTGCCCTGGCAACCGTTCTGGTAACATCACTCCTGGTAACTGTTGTCCTCCCAGGTGTTAGCTACCCGAGGGCCTTGTTGTTAGTTGTATCACCCCTGGGGTGCTCTATATTACCTTGTACTACTCTGGTTGGTACTTCTTTATCTTTGCGGCCCCCTGCTGCAGAGGCCGCTGGCTACGCTACTTACGTAGTATTATTTTTATTTTTTTCTCCAGCAGAGGGCGCGCGCGCACGCTCTGCCGGTCCTGCTGCTGCAGCTGTGGTGTGTGTGTGTTTGTGTCCCCGTCCCCGGGACACACACACACACACACACACACACCCACCACATGTGTGTGTCTCTCCGTCCCCAATGTCGTCCGTCCCCCCCCGTCCGTCCGTCCCCTTCGTGTCCCCAATGCCGTGTCATGTCCGGCCGCCTCCAGAGGCTCCCGCCCGGGACGGACACACACACACCACATGTGTGTGTGTGTCTCCGTCCCCAATGTCCCGTCCGTTCGTCCCCCTTCGTGTCCCCAATGCCGTGTCATTGTCCGGCCTCCAGAGGCTCCCGCCGCCGCCAAACAGTCCGTCCCGGTCCCCGTCCGTCTCCCTGCCCCCCCTCCCTTCATGTCCCAGCATTGCCCGTGCTGCCCCCAGAGAGAGAGAGGGAGAATTGGGAAAAAAAATAAAAATAATTGCGTAACTTGCGGGGATACGTAAGTTACGTAGCGGGGGCCGCAAAGATAAAGAAGTACCCTCTGGTTATCTCCCTTCTATTCTCTAATTGCTCTGTGTCAGAGTGAAGGGTTCCAGCCTGTGTTTCTGTGTACAAGGGTTCCAGTCTGGGTACCGTATATCAGTGTTCTTGTGTGCAAGGATACCAGTCTATGAAGGTTCCAGCCAGTACTTCTTTGTGTTTGGGTTCCTGCATAGGTACCTATGCTTCAGATTTCCCTTGGAGGCTATCACTGGGGTCTGCAACCTATCAGGTGCCAGCAGCCAAGCCTATCCTCACCATCAGAGGCTCTAGTAAATACCTGGCCCTGGTTTAGACTCCGCTCTACCTTAGCCTACCCTTTATGTCAAACCCTCCACTGGCTTCATGTCCGCTTAAGACCTCTCTTTAAACTCCTTACCCTCACCTTTAAGCCATCTCCTTGTCCACTGCTCCCTACCTCTCTTCCTCATCTCCATGCACACCCCGTCCCGTCCTTTCTGTACTGCTGTCTGACCTCCCTTCTGATCACCACATCTCACACCCTTGTCCAGGACTTCTCCTGTCTCTGCACTGGAATAAACTCCCTTCTTCATATAAATAACAAAAGTTTCACCTCAATACCGCAATGCAACACTAAATGTTCTATACAGTCCATATTCAATCTTCCTATTCAAGTCTTTAAACTAAAGTCTTTGGGCCGTATGCAGAGCTCCGGCCGCATTGCATTTGCGGCCGGAGCTTTCAGAAAAGGGATACTGCGCATGCGCAGTAATTTTCTAACATAAGCTATGTTACTTCTTGCAACGTAGATTGCGTATACGCGGTCTTTAAGATCTTTTCAGATTTGTTCCTTGAAGTGCCGTCTCTGTTACTCCTCCAATTCGTGTTCACACATGAAAATACCAAGAAGAAGGAAACTTCATTGCGTAACAAAAACTTCATTTTTGAAATAAAGAAAGTATTACACTCACGTGATCACTCTCTTGATGTTATGATCACGTGAGGGTAATACTTTATTTATTTCAAAAGTGAAGTTTTTGTTACGCAATGAAGTTTCCTTCTTCTTGGTATTTTCATGTGTGAGCACGAATTGGAGGAGTAACAGAGACGGAACAAATCTGAAAAGATAAATACTTTAGTTTAAAGACTTGAATAGGAAGATTGAATAAGGACTGTATAGAATATTTAGTGTTTCACTGCGGTATTGAGGTGAAACTTTTGTTATTTATATGTTTAAAGATTTATCCTTTGTAGGTAGATCTTTATTTTGGGGAAGGTGGTTTGCCCCTAAAATTGCCCAACTGCTGCAGTGACTTTTTTTGTGCACCATTCTAAGGTTCTGCTCATTTGTACAGACCTCCCTTCTTCAGTCAGACTCTCCCCCACATTGCAGGTCTTCAAGCACTAATACAAAACGCACTTGTCCAGGCTAGTCTACCCCTCCCCCACTTAACATCCTCACTGCATCCTACATCTATCCTTTCTTCTCCTTCCTTCCCACTCTCCTCTGTTCACACCAGCAGTCCATTTCCTTCCCTTTCCTTATGTCTTCTGTAAGTTCATTCCTCCTACTTAGTGTGTTAGCAAATGTGAGCAGAGTCTTCAATCCTAGTGTTGTCCTTTCCTCCACCACTCCCCTTTCACTTTGTATCCTCTTGTCCCCCTCTGCGACTTTTACCCCGTCCCCACCTGGTGGCTTCCTCTCAACTTCTCACTGCCCTCTATCCCCTAAAATGCCAAGCTTGACACCTTGCTTTTTGCCTTGCTTCACCTTATTGTATTTTTGTGATTTTTATACTTTTTCTATTTATTCTATTTTATTATGTACAGTACAATGCTGTCCATCCTTTCCCTGTATGTCTATACTGTATTTTATAGTTGCATTTTGTACGGCGCTGCAAAAGCCTTGTGGTGCCTTATAAATATATGAGAATAATCCGTGCTGTTTTCAGACCTAGCAGAGCCTAGGTCGCTTATACGTGCATTGTTATCCACTTCTGTCAATTGCTGTGTGCCCAGCCTCTAATTGTGACCCTTATATGTGTCAGCCTCTTTTTGCGCCCCTATATATATATTCAGCCTTCTTTTGTGCCCCTATATATGTTTAGCCTCCTTTTGTGCCCTCTTAAATGAAACAGCCTCCTTTTGTACCCCCCTTAAATGAAACGGCCTCCTTCTGTACTCCCTTAAATGTAATAGCCTCCATTTGCGCTATATATATATAT
>WWET01001862.1:298747-316101 GCA_011038615.1 Limnodynastes dumerilii | reverse complement strand
TCCCAGCATACTTCAACATGATACCTGACAAAGAATGATATGTCTTGCAGTTTCATATCACCGTCGGTGGGGTGTAATTCGCTGCTTTGATGATCTGTCTTTCAAGCGATCACTTTGTAGCACTGAAGTAGCAAATGCCGGCAGAGACCGTGTCATTCCTACGACTTCTGTCTCTACAAAGAGTCCAACGGCGAAAGGTAGGTTTTCTTAATCCTAACCCTAATCATGCCCTTCTTTAGGCCTAACCTTAACTCTCCCATTTAAGCAGCCTAACTGTCACTCTCCCTAACCCTCCTCATCTGCCAGCTTAACCTTAACCCTCCCCACTCTGCAGCCTAACCCTAACCTTCCTCTTACTGCAGCCTAACCTCAACCCTCCCCACTCTGCATCCTAACCCTAAACCTCCCCTCTCTGCAGCCTAACCCTAAACCTAACCATAACCATCACTGTCCTATAATATAATATTAACCCTTCCCCTAAGCATCCCTGTCCCACAGGCTAACCATAACCCTACTCACGAGCGGGTACCATCAAACTTTTACACTTTACCCGTTCAGATATAGAAATATATATAAGATAAATATAAAATGGAATGTTTTCTTGGCACTTTCTTTGAATATATGAATAGTACCAGATGCTAACCTGATATATGGAACCTATCTGTTAGTCCCTACTTTGTATATATTGGACTTACATATTATCTCTACAGGTGCGATCTTTTAACTGTTTTTTCTATTATATCCATGCATTTGCTTCTTACTATCCAGAATTACTACTAAGAGCAGGTGCTGGTAAAAGGGTAATATATATAAAGCTCTGTAGCATTTTTAATATTGCTACCAATAAAGACACAGTATCTGTACTTCATACTCCCTCTTCTGGGTCCCTGTGATATTTGTAGCTCTTAAAGTGACTCCCAACCTAAAAGTTGCAATGCAGCTTTTGGTTATCATTCCGATCTTCAAGAGAATGTCTGCATATTTGGGTCATGTTTATAGATAGAAAACAATATCTATGTTTTCTAGCTGCTTGTTTACATCAGAACATCTTACTCTCTAAAGGTTCCATTGTATCACTGATATAGCATAAAAGCAGCTGTCTGACATTAGTGGGCTATGGCGCCACCTGCTGGTAAATAATTATGCAGCCGTTTTCTCTTCACTCATAACACCTGGAACATCATTGGTCGTGAGTATCGTTGAAGTGATCGCTAATTCACCATATTTTCTATAGTATATTAGCGGTCATTGTTCATTGCGAGTCTGACCTCTGACTAGGTTCTAATGCATAGGCAATTATTATTATTATTATTATTATTGGTTATGGTCTCAGTGACATCGACACTGATACAGCTGACACCATAAGATCACAGTCGGTGAGGTCTGTCCCCTCTGTTTCTGTCTCTCTCCTCTGCTCTCACCTCTGCTTCCTGTTCTCCTCCACTCCTTTTTCTCTCTCCTTCTCCTCTCTCCCTCTCCCTGCTGTTATCTCAGACTCACCATTGCTTCATGTCCTCTCCTCCACTCCTTTCTCAGGTATCCTTAACAGTGCATGTTCTCTGGGTCTCTATAATGGAACATAGGTGTGCTCATTACTGAGTGACATATGTGAATAGAGCTGCAAGTGCTCATTATATCACTTGTGATTATGAGGAGACCTGGAAAACATGCACTGTTGACATTGAGCCAAAAACCTGGGATATTTCCTGGGCAAGCCCTGACGACCGAGGTCAAGCCTCAGGGCCCGTTTCAATTACCTAAAAATCGTTAGCCGGCGTATTTTTAACGCAATTTTTTTATAAATCACAGGCGTTATTTTTTTTCCTATTCAATTATTTTTTTGCGTAAAAAATACGCCGTTTTTTTTACCAATAGCGTTAATTAAAAATCCGCCCCTATGAGAGGTGCGGATTTCTAACACTGCCCTATCTTGTGCCCCAACAGGGCATGCTGATGCTTGTAGAACTACAAGCATCAGCATGCCCATGGATGCCAGGGACCGCTGAGCAGGTGCCTAGGTAAAAAAAAAAACCTTCTCTGAACGTCGCAAATCACCTCCTGCTAGCAGGAAGTACCCGGCGCTAATGACAGGTTATTAGCCAGTCTGAAATATCGTGAGAACGTTATTTCAGACACTGGAGCGCCGGGTACTTCCTGCTAGCAGGAGGTGATTTGCGACGTTCTAAGAAGGTATTTTTTTTATCTCCGTTAAATTTTTTTACCGCTAAAAAAAATAAATAAATAATATGCACATTTTTAACATTCAATTGCTGGCGAAGGTGTCGTATTTTTTCCGACGCAATCTTTTTAAAAATTTCGCCAGCAATTGAATCGGGCCCTCAGTGTGAAAGGGTCTGAGAAGAGAGGTGACACGCGGCAATAATCAGGGTTTTGCCGGGGCGGTGATGTGAAAGTAGTAATAGTGCTACCTGAGAACCGTGGTTGGAAGAGGGTTGGTCATACACTGAAAGATCAGCGTTCAACAGATGATCTGCCAGATTAAAGCATTTTGAACAGACTCCCCACACTGCCAGATTGTTATCTTACATGTAGTGATACTTTTACAGTGTTCGGTATAGAGATCTGCTAAAAGCGATCTATAGTTGTTCAACACATTACAAAAATCCATAATAGATCTTCTGCCTTATCCACACACTGTCATATAATTCATATTTGCTGACTCCCCGGAATGTCTGGGAGACTCCCGAAATTCCGGCAGTTCTCCCGGGAGAGCCAGCAAATGTCCCGCAAGGGACTTGAGGCTCGTGGTTTCCATTAAACCACGGCCTCAAGTCCTGCCCCCCTGCCTTGCTAGGGACAGGGAGGGATTTGATGACGCAAACTGCGTCATCAAGCCCCACCAGCATCCCTATGAAACCCCTGAAAAGGGGTAATTGACCATCAATGGGCGGGGCTTAATTATGCAATTTGCATAAATTGCGCCATTAAGCCCCACCTCCTGCATGCATCTATGGCTTTCCTCCGGGATTTCCCTGAGATAATTGTTCACATGGGGGCTTATTCTGAGCTTGGGAGTAAAGAAAGGGGGGCTAATTAATTTTAAATCTTACCTATACAGGGATATTAATTTACTTTTGCACATTGAACTCAAATACTGCATAGCTTTATGTTTAGTCTATTAAAATGGAGTTAAGAAACTTAATTAGCTCAATTCGAATTCTGGTTTCAGAATGTAAATCTGTTCAACATGGTATTGTTCAGGTCTACACTTGCACCTAAAAAAAGGTGTAAGAGCAGCTTTGAATCAGCCCCATGGTCTGTTGTTGTTCTGCCAGCTTATCTCTCTGAACACAGGAGGAATCAGTGATTAGAACAATATTCACCTGTGCTGCTTGGATGGGCTTCTCAGCACTCCTAGTACTTCAGGACAGCAGCAATAAAGTAACACTCCTGTATTTTTACCTTTATATCAGGGCTTGAGGTGAGGGGGGATACAGGGGTATGGGCCCCGCCTCCTTGCTGTGGGGCCTGGCAGCTTCCACCCGAAGAGAGAGGGGGCCCACCTATACTCCCCTTAGCTCTTCAGCAGTATCCAACCACTGCTACTTGCTGCTGGAAAGCTGTACCAGGCATCACTAGGGGGCAGAGTGCCACGGCCCATGTCCTGGGCCCCAAAATTTCTTGTGAGACTCCCAAAATTTGGGCCGTTTTCCCGGTATAGCCAGCAAATCTGCTGCATGCCCCCACACCCAAACAACCACCCGTGTAATCGATGGGCAGGATTTGATGCTGTCATCAAGTCCCGCCCACCCCTTTAACACCTGAGATCGCACAGGTGATTGACAGGGGTGGGGCTTTATGAAGCGATTTGCATACATTGTGTCATTAAGCCCCGCCCACTTGCTGTAATCTATGGCTTCCCTCCGGGCTCTCCCAGAGGTAAGCTTTCAAAAGTCGCAACCCTGCTCTAGGTATCATTTGTCTAGTGCATTTTAGTAGAAAATTGTTAGAATTTGGTTGCCATGGGCAACATCTCCACTTATTATTATTTAATTTAAAGAAGCTTAAGTAAATCTCTGAAAATTCTGTAAAGGTCACATAGCTCATTAAAGACTTCTCATAGAGGCATATTATAACGGCGGCCCCTGGCAGCCAGGCTTGCATTTTGGTTGCGAATGCCCCGCGCGGGGCCGCAGAAGCAAGTACAGGGCCGTAAGGTCCATTATCCTGGCGGCCCTGTACTGGCTTCCGCGGCCCCGGGTGAGGCCTTCACTTCCGGGCACCGTGCAGTCACATATACAGTGCCCGGACTGCTGCGTCCAGGCACTGTGTATTTGTTGCTATGGCAACACAGCGCCGTTCAATTTTGGGCCCCAAAATTTCTTGTGAGACTCCCAAAATTTGGGCCCCCACACCCAAACAACCACCCGTGTAATTGATGGGCAGGATTTGATGCTGTCATCAAGTCCCGTCCGCCCTTTTAACACCTGAGCTCGCACAGGTGATTGACAAGGGTGGGGCTTTATGACGCGATTTGCATACATTGTCATTAAGCCCCGCCCACTTGCTGTAATCTATGGCTTCCCTCCGGGCTCTCCCAGAGGGAAGCTTTCAAAAGTCGGCAACCCTGCTCTAGGTATCCTTTGTCTAGTGCATTTGAGTAGAAAAAAAAATTGCTAGAATTTGGTTGCTATGGGCAACATCTCCACTTATTATTATTTAATTTAAAGAAGCTTAAGTAAATCTCTGAAAATTCTGTAAAGGTCACATAGCTCATTAAAGACTTCTCATAGAGGCATATTATAACATCTGGCTCCTGAATCACTATTTGCTTTGGCTGCCTGGAAAATCTGTTTCATAAACATTCTTTTAGATCACACTGAAGCATTTATATCAACAATGAAAGTGAATTTAATAAGTATGGGCCTGATTCACACTTAAGAAGCTGCGGCTTCTTAAGTGTGTGTCTGGCAGAAATGACCCACTGCGCAGTATATAATTTATGCTATCTACGTAGCCGTTCGGCACGCAGGGATTTACGTCCCTTGAGACGGTGTAATGCCGGTGTAATTTTTTAGGCAGAAGTGGGAGGGGGGGAGGCATTTAGATTAGCTTAAGTGTGAATCAGGCCCTATGACCTGTGCATCAAAGGTCCCGCACCATCAATACCTGTTTGATGAACCAATAGGCTGATTTTGCTTATGTCACATGATCTGCTCAGGTTCCAAGTTGTCCTTTCCTCACTGCCTGGCAAGTCTTCTTGTATTGTCTAATGCAGGAATGTCCAACCTGTTGTGAAACTACGACTCCCAGCATGATTTGTCAGGTTTCAGCTATGCCTTTGTAGTTAAAGCATGCTGGGAGTCGTAGTTTCACAACATCTGTCGGACTGGCCTGTTACCTTTCAGGTCTGTTTGTCATTTGCTGTACGGTGTTTGGAGGTTTGTGATGACTGATTTGTGTATAAATACAACTGTTTTGTGGAATAACACAAAGATAAATCCCCCTCAACAACTGCTCCAAAAACCTCCCAAAACAATTGTCACAACACTGGAATGATTTACCCAATCAGGAAAAGCATATATACAACAACAGTGTATTGGCAGTGCAGCTGATACACTGTATTTGTTGTATACAAACAGACCCTGCAGCATGACCCAATCCACTAGGTACAAAATACTCTCCTCCTGAGCTTCCAACAATCAGTTACTACATACCCTCCAACATGACCCATTCCATTAGGTACAAAATACTCTGCTCCTCAGTTTCCAACTGTCAGTTACTATGGTAACCTCCTTTGTTGACGAGGCAAGTAGTTTTTTTTTAAAATATCAGTTAATTCATTTAAACCAGGTGAGTGAGAGTTGGAAGCTCAGGAGTGGAATCAATTGTACCTAATGGAATGGGTCATGTTGGAGGGTCCGTTATTATGGTAACCAACTGTGTTGAAGAGAAAAATGTTCTACAAACATCAGTTAATTCACTAAAACCAGATGACAGTTGAAAGCTCAGAGGTGGAGTATTTTGCATCTGGTGGAATGGGTTGTGTTGGAGGGTTGGGTGGTATGAAGTATACATATATTTTAATTACTGTGTATTACATACCCTCCAACTGTACCTATGTAGCAAGCACAGTACTGTTTTTTAATGGTTTGTGCCAGCTAAAAGGGCTCCTGTACCGGATTCTGACCCAGCAGTTCTCTCCCCTCTATACTGACCTTCCAGTCCTACAGCATCCGATCACTATAGCAGAACTGCGGAGACAGATTCCTACAGCTCTGATAAAGTGACAAGACCCTCTCCTGTGAAATGGGATTTATCACACATACAAATGAAAGCATATTAAAGCCACACCCCTTCATAAAACAAGCCACACCCCTTTCACAGACACGCCCTCAGGTGTACCTATTTTTTTTTCAATAAAAAATGTTGGGAGGATATGGTATTAGCTTGGCATGGGAGGCGAGTGGGCACTGTATCTGTATATTAGCCATTATTCAGGCATTGTACTCTTCCTGTCTAAGCTTATCCATTAAGGTATAATAAATGTGATACATTACATACAACTTATTCTCCTGTACTGTTTTCACTCCCTTATTTGTATGAATCATTGCAGAATGAGGGTCAATTATGTCCATGGATAAATGTGCAAATATATTCTAAAACCACAGAAACCAATCAAATGTTTGCTTTCATTGTCTAATTGAGTCAATGAGACAAAAATGCATTGTTAATTGGTTTCCATGGTTTTGGTGTGCATTTCCATAGTTTATTAATGTTAGTGACCCCATCTCGTGATCTCCATTCTATTGCGTCCATGACCTGCTCTAGATGCATACTGATGGGAGAATTTCCATCTCTCCGCTTTAATAACGTCTCCAGAGGACGGCATACTAAGCCCCTTCTCTGTTGTATGTTGCCCTTATTCCTTACAGCCATTAATTGTAAGCCTATGTAGTTCATCAGTGTTCCATCGGTGACTATTATCATCTGCAGAATTCTGAAGCGTCTTCTTCTGATCCACAGGTTACGTTGTAAAAGCCGAGAGGGACCTTATTGGAGGAAAACAAGCAGGAGCTGGGGTTATTGCTAGTGGCTAACGCAGGATTTTACAAGGAGTTTTTCCAATGACTGTGGGCCGTATTCAGAGATCCGTCTGGCGATCGGTCCGCAAATATACGCAAGTAACACCCACCAAAAGCCACAGTCACTCCACTTGCTAATCCATGCCCACGGAGACTTCCTCCTTTATAGACCAGCTGTAATTTTCCGTGGCCTTTTCCGAGCATATCTTTATAAACGTACTTAAAAATACGCACATAAAATGGAGAAAAAACAGATCTCTGAATACGGCCCTTTAACATGTGGGGTATATTAGGGGCTTGAGGCAGTGATTTTCCATTTCTCCTAGGATTCCTGAAGCAATGCCCAAATTTCTACCTACAGTATATAGTGTGCCATTCCCAGGCCCATAATATACTCCACATATATTACAGTATGTGCCATTCCCAGGCCCATAATATACCCCACATATATTACAGTATGTGCCATTCCCAGACCCATAATATACCCCACATATATTATATTATGTGCCATTCCAAGGACCATAATATACCCTACATAATCTTTAGTATGTGCCATTCCAAGCACAGTGGCTCAGTGAGGAGCACTTGTGTCTCACAGCGCTGAGGTCATGAGTTTGATGCCCGGACTAGGCCCTATCTGTGTGGCGTTTGTATGTTCTCCCCGTGTCTGCATGGGTTTCCTCCAGGTGCTTCAGTTTCCTCCCACACTCAAAAAAACATGCTGGAAGGTTAAATGGCTGCTGACTAAATTATGCCTCTGTGTCAGGGAACTTATGTGGGGTATGTAATGGGTTGGGTATGCACATGGTCAGCATGTTTTGTCTGTTTGTTTTACCCACCTTTTATCCATATCAGTTGAATTATCCATGCCAACCAATCCTAATGCAATCCAATCCCTACAGACTTAAGAGGGATGACACTTCCAAGGAGGGGCAGGTTTAAGTTGCAAGTGGACGTTCCCCCTCTCTCTCCATGCCTTGCCAAAGCTTGTATTAGCGAAACGCGTGTTCAGACTACCTCATATGGAACCTGATTTCAATTAAGCATATGGCACTTTATGATATGACCTATTTAGTGTTGATCTCACTTTAGGAAACTAAATATGAGAAGTTGAATAATAGAAAGTGAAACATAGAAACATAGAAAGTGATGGCAGATAAGAGCCACATGGCCCATCTAGTCTGCCCATTTGTTTATTGAAAACTATACTGACCCTAGACCCTATTTACCCTCAATCTGGGTTTCAATTTAGGATACCCTTATATTTATTCCAAGCATGTTTAAATTGTTCTACTGTATCGGCCTCAACCACCTCAGATGGGAGAATATTCCATTTATCTATCACCCTTTCAGTGAAGTAATTTTTCCGCACATTTCCTTTGAATCTACCACCCTCCAGTTTGTATCCATGCCCTCGTGTTCTATTACACCTTTTCTTTTGAAAAATGGTACCCTCCTCTAGCTGGTCACAACCCTTGATGTATTTGAAAGCTGCTATAATGTCCCCCCAATAGAGACTGACTGTCCCTTTTGTGTTAAGATATGTCTTTATGGTCTGGAATTATGGGTCTGAATAACTTAAGAACTATTAAGAGACCTTACATATAGAGGGGAAAAGAGAATATATTTTTCTTCTACGGGATCTCCTCTTTTGATCCATCTATTAAATAGCAATTGGCACTTTAGTATTAATTTAATTACATTTGGCACCTTATAATTTTGACCCAGAAATAGGAATGTTTTACATAGGAAATATTATTTTAGCAGGCGTTTTATAAAGAGAGTGTAGTCTGAGATTTTATTCACTAAGTTTTTTTTACACTAAGCACTTTATCACACTTATCACTTACTTTATTTCACATATGACTTTTTAGTGGAAGGTTTTTTTTATTCCATCTTCTTATGGCTATGTATCTGTAAAGCTGGCCATACACTAGAGCGATTATCGTCACAGCGTGAAATTTCTGATAATTCTGCCGATTTTTCCTCTAGCGGCAGGTAGCGTCATCGGTGCCATACACTATGCGATAATTCGTCCGATATTTCAAAAGTGTAAAGAAAATGCACGATTTTTCATTGCCTTTGTCGGTGGTGAAGATATCGTTCTTGACCACACACTAGGCGATTATCGCCGCATGTTTTGCAAAAGGGGCCGTGTCAGAGTTTGATTGACAGGCTGAGGTCATGAGTTTGATGCCCGGACTAGGCCCTATCTGTGTGGCGTTTGTATGTTCTCCCCGTGTCTGCATGGGTTTCCTCCAGGTGCTTCAGTTTCCTCCCACACTCAAAAAAACATGCTGGAAGGTTAAATGGCTGCTGACTAAATTATGCCTCTGTGTCAGGGAACTTATGTGGGGTATGTAATGGGTTGGGTATGCACATGGTCAGCATGTTTTGTCTGTTTGTTTTACCCACCTTTTATCCATATCAGTTGAATTATCCATGCCAACCAATCCTAATGCAATCCAATCCCTACAGACTTAAGAGGGATGACACTTCCAAGGAGGGGCAGGTTTAAGTTGCAAGTGGACGTTCCCCCTCTCTCTCCATGCCTTGCCAAAGCTTGTATTAGCGAAACGCGTGTTCAGACTACCTCATATGGAACCTGATTTTAATGAAGCATATAGCACTTTATGATAGGACCTATTTAGTGTTGATCTCACTTTAGGAAACTAAATATGAGAAGTTGAATAATAGAGACTGACTGTCCCTTTTGTGTTAAGATATGTCTTTATGGTCTGAATAACTTAAGAACTATTAAGAGACCTTATATATAGAGGAGAAAAGAGAATATATTTTTCTCCTCTTTGATCCATCTATTAAATAGCAATTGGCTCTTTAGTTTTTTGACCCAGAAACAGGAATGTTTTACATAGGAAATATTATTTTAGGAGGCGTTTTATAAAGAGAGTGTAGTCTGAGATTTTATTCACTAAGTTTTTTTTACACTAAGCACTTTATAACACTTATCACTTACTTTATTTCACATATTTTAGTGGAAGGTTTTTTTATTCCATCTTCTTATGGCTATGTATCTGTAACTGAATTTATTGCATACTAATAAGTAATGTTTATTTATTTTGTTAGCAGTGTTCCTTGTTTTTGAGCTTTTTTTTCTTTCTGTAAATCGTCTGTACATTTTGCTTAGGGGTTGCACCCCATACCTTGATTACTGATTATTGGGGGTATCTACCTTCTTTCTAATAGGGCTGTGTGTGTGTGTGTGGTCACACCTTTCTTTAGTTTGGTTCCAAAATCTGGGACACCTGGTGGCCATAAATGGCACTGCAACTTTAAAAGCTTACTTAATACTTTTAGATATAGTTTGTTGTTGTTTTTTTTTATTGTATTCTGTTTTGTCCACTATACCTTGAAGGAGAATACTTAATAACAAAAGACAACTTGCTAATAAAAATTTGAACATCAATTTTGTTGACTTGATGCCACTTTTGGTTCATATTACAGATATTTTTTATTTGTAAGGGTAAAAAAAATAATTTTCGAGAGAACCTTCCGATCATTATCGTCTTACATCCAGTCCATGATACTTTAACACGTTCATCACTAGACACATTGGGCCTGATCCAGAGCAACGCTCGCAAGCGAGCGTACGCTCATCGTATGCGAATTTTCGGCGAAAAATTCGCAATGCGCATGCCCAGTATGACAGGTTCCGGTCGCCCGCGCGTCATGAGCGAATAGCGGGCGTATCGTTAGCGTATTTTTCGCTCGCCGGGCGTATTTTTTTTACGATGGTCGGCTGGGCGCCCGTTTTACTACAGGGAGGCGGGGATAGCCATTTAAATTGTACAGTATGGGCGTGCTAAGCGTATTTTCGCAGCGTATTCTCTGCGAATTTTCGTACGGCCGACGGTCGTACCCAGTGTAGGGTATAGCCGCCGTAAGCAGGGACTTTACTATGGGAGTGCTAGGGGCGTGTAGGTTGATACGACGAGCGTATTTTCGCATTCGCCCGTCGTTGCGAATTTTCGTAGCGCTGGATCAGGCCCATTGTCCAGCTTATCTGGAGTCAGAGTCTAGTCATCTTGGACCTTGGTAACATCAATCCTTTTAGGCAATGTACATTAACGTTCTTCTATTCTTGACGTCAGCCATTGTTTTCTTGGATCCTCCAGCTCGAAGATATGAATATTGTCTACGGCTTCTGCCTCGTACACACAAAATGGCATTGCATGTTCTGTCTCACGTAATATACAGCATAGCATACACCGTTAGAAGCTATACAAAGTTCATGGATACAGGAAATAAGGTCAAACAACCTGACGAATAAAAATAAAGTATTGAACAAAGTATAAAGTGCACGCAAAATATAACTTGAGGTCATTTGAAAACCTCTAAACGTCACAGGATAATTGACAATATTTTTGTAACCCACTACAGGAGACCTTGGATGGGTCCAGAAGGTTGTGTTGATGCATTTGTGTGGGCCATGTCCACCAAGAAATACTGGAGCTATGATGACATGAGACGCCATGACACACGGGCAACGCTGCGCCCTCTATATAACGGGGAGCAGACAGTCAACTAGGAGCCAATAATGACTCTCGGTGTATTGATGGCTGCATGCTTATAGATATTAGTCGCAGAACAAATATCTGTATGTTCTTGTGGATATTGGTTCTGCAACCAAATATCATCATTTTATTGTTTTTTTTTATAGGTAAAAGGTCCCTAATACGATATCATAGATGACATCGTAGTTTCTAAACTTCATCCTCCTTAACAAGTTATTTAGATGTCCTCTCATTACCCGTCAGTTAGATTTGCAGGATTTAGGATACCCAGAAAACCTGACACTTTATAAATACTTAAAGTTATTTTAACATACAAGATGTCACTCTACTGCCAACTAGACATCAACCATTGACCCCTCTATAAAAATAACTTCAGTGTTATCATTTAGCTTTTAGATGCTACCTAAAAATCTATAGTGGTCCCAAGATGGACTGACACTCCAAAAGGGTTTAGTCTGTCATGAATCTAAGTAGCTAAAGCTGATCTGTCCAAACTGATGTCTTCTCTGGGTAACTATTAATTTTACTTCAATTAAATGTGGGTGTAGGATGCCCTAATCTGTTTGATGACCAGTACAGTAAAATTGGTCTCACCTTTTCTTTTCATCAGCTTTTTTGATCCACCTTTTCTTTCGTTCTATACAATTTGCACATTGTGAATTATTCACTGCAGAATATTTATCATCTTAAGATGTTAGAGACCACCTTAAGTGATATTATTTGGTATGACTTAATATCAGTTACGGGCACCAAATATGGAGCATGGGCTGGATCTAGACTTAAGTAAGTGCTTGAAATGAGTTACTCCTGGGCTAAAGCATGTTGATTTCAGGGGAAGTCAAGTTTATTGTATTCTTTGCATGCAGGGATATATCTTTGAATTAGTTACTGCACACAGATACTGACCAGCTTTACTATTGCACTGTTAATTAGACTTGGGATAGGAAACATCACCTCTCAAATCTAATACTGTTTGCAACAGATGAAATATGACTCCCCCTGCAATCAACATGGTTTAGCCCAGGAGTAACTAATTTCAAGCACTTACTTAAGTCTGGATCCAACCCCATGTGTGTAAACTCCATAACATTTCTTAGTGCTCTATAACCTTTAGCATTTGAGATTCTGCTGCTGATCTAGATGTCTCCAACATTATCTCATGAGGACCAGACTTAGGTTTATGGTTTCTAGATCCTTGCAGTTATTTTCTTTAAAAACAGAATTGTCTTTATCCCAAGGCAAGACCATCCCAAAGAGACCTGTATGACGGGTTCATGGATGACAGTTATATCACCATGGATTTTTCTAGATGGATATTGCGACAAAGTTTAGCATAGAAGTGTCTTTAAAAAAAAAAAGCATGGAATGATAGATATAAATATGGCATAGGGGAGATGCTTGAAAGGGTTCAGCTTTGGTACAACCATTAATGACGCAATGTTCACCTTAGGGTCTCTAGAAAGTCAATGGAGAAAAGCTTGGTGATGTTGACTACATGTCATCGAAAGATCTCTTTGCATGAGGAACGCTTGGAAAAGATGGTTCAGAGCAGCTGTACAACATGTGAATTGTTTTTATAACTAACCAGATGCTTTTTGTTTTTATTGTAATAAAAAAAAAATCAAGGATGCGCTGGGCCCTTTACGATATAGGGCTTTCCATTTTGCTCCGGATAGACAAATAAGTCAAGTCTTTCTTTAAAAAATATGTCTATCTACTTAAATGTCCCCCAAAACAGGACTTGTTTATCTTGACTGTGCCGATTGCATTAGACTCCTATCTACTTGCAATCCTGTGGCTTAAAAAAAAGTACATTTCATTAATGCAAGGATTTTTCTTCACCCGGAAAAGGCTCAGTCTCTTAAGCATGAATTCTTAACCAAATTCTTGGAGCCTATCTGGCCATCCTGATATTCCTGTACTGACACATGAGTAGATGTTTGAAGGTCTTTTTGAAGGTGGCATTACAAAGCGCATAGCAAGCTGGGTTTATTGTGCTGTTCACGTAGCACAGCCAGTAGCCTATGTACCATACAGTTTCAGGGATGCAAGTCTCGCAAAATGTGTTTATTAGGACCATGACATTGTAAGGCGTCCACGTGAGAATGAAGGCTAGGAGTATGGCAAAGATGGTCCTGGTGACTTTCTTCTCCCTGGCTGCCATTTGTCTTTTCTTCCTCACTTGGTTGCGAGCGATGCTAGCAAACTTCCTTGCCACGTTGGCTGGGCGCGTGTTTGGCAGAGAGGAGTCTTGGTGCAGAGGGATTGCACATTCGGGGACTATTTCGATAGCTGTCACACATTCAGATCCTGTCTGTTTGGTGACGATCTTGATTTTAGACCATTTAGAGGCAGCATTGACTCTTGGGTGCAATGGCTGTAAGGTCTGAGTTGGAGCCAAGACAACACCAGTTGAGGGCTCGGCCAGTTGCTTCTCCTGAGGGTTATTGGTCATGCTAGCGGAACTTGATTCATTGGAGGTTTCTTTTTCTTCCACGGTTTGAAGATTGGTCAAGGATTTCTCTATTTTCCCGTTCTTCACTCCATTTTTCTCTTCGCCTTTTTCTTCCAGAGCATCGATAGTGGGAGAACTCTTAGTCTGTTTGATGAGAGGGCTCTTCATAGAACTTATAGGTTTGGTCTTCTTCTCTGGTCGGGTCTCCGGGCAGTGCCGGCGGACCCTGCTCTTGCTTGCCAACGAAATGTGAATATAAAGGATGGTCATAATTACAACCGGGAGATAGAAGGCGGCTATGGCTGTGCCAAAGGTTACCGCAGGGTTGGAGAGAAACTGGATGTAGCATTCCTTATCTTTCACTGTCCTTTCGCCCACTATGAACTGCCAGAAGAGGATGGCAGGTGCCCAGAGTGCAAAGGAGAGGAGCCAAGCGGCAGCGATCATCAACCCTGCCATCTTGGTAGTTCTTCGAGCTGGATAGGTTAGTGGTTTGGTTACACAAAAGTATCGGTCGAAGCTTATGATGAGAAGGTTCATGACAGAAGCATTACTGACCACATAGTCCAGTGCCAGCCACAGATCACACACAATGGGTCCCAGTGGCCAGTAGCCCTTAATAATGTACACGGAGTAGAGATTCATGGAGAACACCCCAATAATCAGATCGGCACAGGCCAGGCTAAATAGAAAATAATTGTTCACTGTCTGCAACTGGCGGTTGACCTTGATGGAAAGCATGACCAAGATATTACCCACCACGGTGACCAAGCTGAGCGATCCTGTTACCGTGGCAATAAAGATCATCTCCATAGTTTGATATTGAGCAGGAAACAACTCTGTATAATTGGATGTTAGAGTAGGGGCGCTAGATGAGTTTTTCCAGGTGTCGTTATCCATCATCATTGGCCAATTGGAGTCAGATAGATTATGCAAGAAATCTACGGAGAAGAAGAGAAAAAGAAAGTTATAATTAGTGAGATTTTTAAGTTTTGGCAGCTGGAGGATTCTATTTGGAGACACGAAGTTTACTGTCAGCCAAGTCGCAGAGAAGCTTGTTTTGAAAGCTGGACGTGTTCAGCAGTAATTGTATAATGGCTTTCAGAGATGATAGGATGGGCATCTTGGGTCATTGTTATTGGTTAATTAGTGCGTCGCATTAATGAGCATGACAGTTTCTATAGTCCCAAAGCACAAAAGCTCAACTGTTTCTGGATCGGGGGAGTATTTAGAAATAGAGAAATGTTCTAAAATCACTGTCGGCTAAAGGGAAAAATAATGCCAAGTGTTGACTCTCTGTGACTTCCTTCTTGGATATGATTTTAATTAATGTCATTGCAATCCGCATCCATATACTGCATAAGCAAACTTTAATTTAACAAAAAAAATATGTAAAAAAAGGTCAATGCATTTGTGCCTAGTAATAACCAATGTTTTTGAGAATTGAGTCTATTGATTTTCATCATGCTAGGCACTGCATTGAGGCTTTACTCCCTTGAAACTCTTCCAACTGATAATTGTGTCATGTATTTTGTGAGTTTTTGTTGACTTCTATGTCTGCCATCTAGCAGGCAGTTTGGGGAATCTTTAATTTTTGGATGACTTTAAGTATTGGACATCACCAAGAATTCTGCTTCTTTATTTACTTTAAAGTGGGTGGGACCCTAATTATGCAAAATGCCGCCCTTGACTCTACTGTGTGACAATGGACCATGTTGTATTCAGGGGGAGTCAAATTCAATTTATTCTATGCATGCAGGGAGAATACTTTTTGCTTACTGCACACAGATACTGACCAGCGTTACTATCACACTGTTATTTAGACTTGGGATAGGAAACATCACCTCTCAACTCTAATACTGTTTGCAACAGATAAAAAGTCACTCCCCTGAAATCAACATGGTTTTGCCCAGGAGTAACTTTCCTCTCTTATTTTCAGGCTCTGAATCGGGGCCAATGAAAGCAGTCATGAATGCGGTGAATTACATATTATAGAAAGTGACGGCAGATAAGAGCCACATGGCCCATCCAGTCTGCCCAGTTTTTATTTATAACTTTACTGGCCCTAGGCCCTATATTACCATCAATTAATTTGAGAGTAAGGATATCCTTATTTATCCCAAGCATGTTTACCTTGCTCAACTGTGTTACCCTCAACCACCTCAGATGGGAGGATATTCCACTTATCTATCACCCTTTCAATTAAGTCATTTTTCCACACATTTCCTCTGAACCTGCCACCCTCCAGTTTAAACACGTTATTGTATTCAATTACACATCTTCCTTTGAATTATGCCCCCTCCTGTACCTGGTTAGACCCCTTGATACATGAGAAAGCTGCTATCATATCCCCCCTCTCCCTTCTCTGCTCCAAGCTGTACATGTTACTTCCTCTAGTCTCTCTCTGTATGTTGTTTGACACAGGCCATGCACCATTTTAGTTGCTCTTCTTTGCACAGTCTCTAATGTATTATGTGTTTCTGGAGATTCGGCCTCCAGAACTGAACACAGTGTTCCAGGTGAGGTCGTAACAATGACCTATAAAGTGACATCACTACTTCTCTCTTTCTGCTACTAATTCCTCTAATTGTCTATGAAATAAAATAGATCCTTATTGGAAGAAATTGTAAAAATTTTGGAGCATATGGGCATCACCCTCATTTCAGTAAAGGCTTGGATAAGCTCCTAGGTATCAATCACTATTCCACACGGAAGGTTTTCCATGTGTAATACATAAAGTAGAGTCTTGGAAATGGATCCAGCATGTTTTTCTGTGCGTGGGATGTTGGAAGCCAAAATCCATACATTAGCTGCAGCCACGGAGGCAAACATTCTGATTTAACCTTTACATCAATGCCTTCTGGGAAAGCATTCCCAGAATTCTTGCTTTCTTTGTATGCCAATAGTTAAATAAATAGTAATGGTTTATTTTGTCTCAATTTCTACAGTTTTTTCAGCGCAAAAAAAATGATAGCTGCAAAAAACATTGATTATAATCTACATTCGTTCTCAAAAACTTCCTTCTATACTGGGAATAAAATTTACATTACTCTTGTATTTTGCTCTATTGCCAGCAGAGGGCAGTGTGACTCTATAAATATATAATAGGCCATGCAAATCCCATTAAGTGCAGACCCAAGCAAAACCATGTTACAATGGACCTGATCCAGAACACGCCCACCGCCGTAGTTACAGCAGGCATATGCACAAGATCGACTATTTAGCCGATCTGCGCATGTGCGGATTGGGCATCCCTAACTGTAGTGTAGTTACGGTTCAAGGGGCGTACCAAATTTAAGATTGCCGTAACTACGCTAC